>RHLP01000401.1:0-11389 GCA_003719405.1 Aspergillus incahuasiensis
GGTCGCGCTAACAGCGCGACTCCGTAGGTTTCCGTAGGGGTTGGTTAGAGGTTGTACGGCAGCGGTATCCTCGATTCCAGCGTCGATATTGGGTGTATTCAAGTTCTGAAATGATTCCTGCGTTCTGATTGGCCAAAAAATAGTTATTTAAAAGTGTTATTTTATACACTAAAAGTTATATTTAGCAGTGTTGTGCTAAGTGTTAAATTAGTATGTAAATTGTTAATATAGCATAGTGTTGACAACCTTTGGGGTGTTCTGCCGCCGTCAGCTTTGACCGCTGCCAGATATGGTATAGCGGCCCCGACAACTCTTTGCTTACTCCGTTTGATTATTACCTAATTTGGTCCGCATTATTGTTGTTCCGGGGCCGATTCGGCTCACACTTTGCGCGCAACCTCCCGAGGGATAAGCGGCCTGCCTTACGGAGTATTACGCGGGCCCTTACGTAGATTACTAAGGGAATATAAAAAAATATACGGAGTAAGAATCAAAACTCAATATAGCCTAAATGAAAAAGATGAAAACTAAATACAGGAGGATAATGCCCTGGATAGCTATATAAAGGCAAAGATAATAATCGTAGCTAAGAGATGAATAGGGTGCAGGAGTAAGTAATATGGGGCCGGCAGAGTATAAAGCAGTGCAACAATATAAGCAGAGTTGGCCAGACATATGATGGGATACCCTATGACCCTTTCAAACAATTCCTTTGAGCTAATGTACCAAAACATCTGCATTCTTACTATCTAGTTTGATAGTGTTGAACTGATTGATACTTTGCAATCTCATCTATGTCTTTCACGGCCCGTCACCCAACAAATATAAATAGCAATTAGGGATCTACTCGATTTCTGTTATGGGGGAGCAGCCCACTTTTTCTACGGAGTGGGTAGATAAATTATCAACCTCTCAACTACCGCTAGGATCTTTCAGATTATCCTCATGATGACATTGCCACAGTCGTTCCCAAATCTCCCTCAAGAAATCCTCTATGATATCTTCAAACAGCTTGACAGGCCCGACAAGCTAGCACTCGGCCTAACTAGTCCTTACTTTCTTGGTGTTCTCGCCGACTACTATGACCTTGACCGCTATCGCAGCGATCCTGAGGCATGGAAAAGGCTCAATCTTCCTGAGGGGGTCAGCTCCTGGCACGACTCAGCAGCGCAAGCAACTATCATCCGCTACCTCACCCAGGCTGGGTATGGCGATATCGAATGTGTATCAGATGTTGAAGATGAACGAATTCATCATTATGAGCTGGAGGGGAATGACGGGACAACAGAGGATGACGGGATGGATATCGACTCCGATCCCACAGGTCCCATCCAATTTGGTGATATGGATATGCCCGGGCTACCCGGTGGTCTAGATACCTCCGATGTGTTGCCGTCTTACGAAGACTCTGATGAAGCTGTTGACGACGAGCTGGTCGAGCTGCTTCTATCTGAATGGCTCGATAAGAGATTTGACATACTGGATGGCTGCGTCGTGTGTGCGGATTGCTCGCGATTCGTACTCTGCAGCAAGCCCGATGGAAGTTCCAATCCCTTTGCGACCAATATGCTACATCGTCCGAGGTAAGTTTTACTATATAGTTGGTTCTGGCCAACCAAGGTGTGATATATCATTGACTTTTTTCAGGTGGTTCAGACATTGTGGTGACTGTGAGAAGGGGTATCGCCTACCCTCGGGCCCTTGTTATTGACCTGATATATAGCGAACATTCAATCATATATCCTGATGAAGCCATATGTAAAAGCTTTGGCCAAACTCCCCTGACCCCATTATCGACAAGTTTACTGCGCGACAGGGAACGCTTAAATGGTGGCTAGCGTGCTGGTGACTAAGTTTTACTCCATAGTGGCTCCGTCGAGTATGCACCACGGACGACAGACCGTGTCAGGGACGGTAAACGCGACCTGACTAGGATCGCGTTATCTTAGTACCGGGTTTTAGAGCAGTCGAGGTTGCTCTTAATCTAATGCTAATGCCGGATTCTGATTCCTGCTCATCAACCAAAGTAAAGGTTCCCCGCTCCCAAAAATAACCAGTTGTCTAGTCTGCAAGTGCTCCGAGTCAGATTTCGTTATCGGCCTTGATGACGATCTTTCATCACCCCTGCCCTAGTAATATTGGCAGAAGGCCCCCTCTACCTTCTTCACTGTCCAAGAACCATGTTGATCCGCTGCGCGATTCAACGTTTGATGACTTAACTTGGTGGCTTTCACTGATGCTCCTATCACAGGCTAGCAACAAAAGCCGTGATTTTATGGCTCGATAACCTTAATTTTCCACTTTAGACCACCAAAAATGGCCTGATATATGGTGCGTGAGTTTCATCTTGAGCCGCATAACCTATACAGCAAAAGCTAACAAAATCGGTTCAGATCAGTTTCTATTCCTTGGTCTTCCATGTCAATCGGGTCTAGCCTCTGATTCTGCATGTGAAATCCTACCACTACCTACCACCTCGGATCAAGACCATCATGTCTACCTCTCCGGAAAGGGATAGGGAAGGAATCTTAGATTCCAACTCTTCAGATGTTTTGAACCACGTGGTTAATAGCAAGAAGCGCTCTAACTCCGATGCAACAGAGTATCCTCGTAGGCGCGCTACTATCGCCGTAAGTTCGCTCATCCCCTTGGTAACTACTCTGTATGTTCGTTCGTCCTAGTGCAAGATTTGCAGCGCTTCTATTGCAATCCTTCAAGACATGATGATCATCAGAGCATTATTGACAATCAATTATAAGCTTAACAGTGTCAAATCTGCCGTCTACGCAAGACCAGGTGCAACGGAGCTCGCCCAAAATGTCAGCTGTGCGCTGATCTTGATGCAGAATGTGTCTACAGAGAACCTGGCATCAAGCTGGACGCTGGAGATAAACTGATTATTGAAAGACTGACAAGGATTGAAGGACTGTTAAAAACCAGCTTGGCGTCGCAAAATCCCCACTTTGCATTGTCCTCAGCCTCACCTGCAAACAGTAATGGAACAATTGCTGGGAGTGATGATGCAGTTATAAAACCATCCAGCCATGCGACGGTACCCAAGAAAGCTGCATCCATTATTGGACTTGCCTCATGGACAACCCCACCGACAAGCATATCAACCATGCCCAGAATTCACACCACTCCTGCATTGAACCTGTTGAACTGGCCCTTGATTCGGGAGCTAGTAGCTCGCCCATACGATTCTCAGACCATATTACAGCTAGAGATGGCCCGCGAACCACTTAGAATGACTCCTCACGTTACATTCGATCTATCTCGTGAATCGGTCTATATCGAATCATTCTTCGAAAGAGTCAACGTTTGGTACGCCTGTGTTAGCCCTTACACATGGCCAAGGTACTATGGCACCGCGGTCTCCCTCAGCTTTCGGGAGGGCCCAGAGAGTTGCGTTGTTCTTTTGGTTCTGGCTCTTGGTTGTGCCGCTGAGCATGGCAGTATCGCTTTGGTATCAACTGATAGAGATTCTCCCGGGCTATCATATTTTATAGCAGCGTGGAATATTTTACCCTCGGTCATGATGCGCAACTCGGTGGTCGCCACCCAGTGTATCATCCTAGCTGCCGCATACTTATTTTATTTGGTCCGACCGCTTGAGGCTTGGACATTACTTTCGAACGCCAGCATGAAGCTGCAGTTATTGCTTGGTGACCCGTCTCGTGTTCCTGCTCAGTGGAGAGAGTTGAGTGTTAGAGTATACTGGAATGCCCTACTCTACGAAAGTGATCTGTTGGCGGAATTGGATTTGCCACACTCTGGGATCGTTAACTTTGAGGAGCTGGTTGATCTTCCTGGAGGGTTTGATGAGGACGAAGACGAGGACGATAATGAGGACGAGGATGATGAGAGCACTACGGGCAAGCTGGCCAATACCCTTGGCCGTGACCAACTCTGGTACTTCCTGGCCGAAATCGCCCTGAGAAGACTACTCAATCGAGTCAGCCACATGCTTTATCAGAAAGACAACACCCTCACAGTCGCGTCTCTGGCCCCAATTGTATCGGAGCTAGATTTCCAACTGTCCCAGTGGTATGAAGGCCTACCCCAGCCCGTCCGGTTTCCTTTGTCCCACGCGCCCATATCACATCCGGTTCAAAACGTCCTGCGACTACGGTACTTTGCATGTCGAACAATCATCTATCGACCATACATCTTGGCGGTATTCGAGAGCGACCAGGCCTTTAGCGATCCCTGGGTGAAAGAATGCTGTCGGCGCTGCTTAGAGGCTACGCTCTGTCAGTTGGAAAACGTGACTACCCATCGTGACGGCCATCTTCCGTATCTTTGGCAGGGGGCTCTGTCAATGGTCTCCCAAGCACTTTTGATAATGGGCGCAACTATGTCTCCTGCACTTTCAAGTTTGCTTCCCGTTTCTCTGCGCGTGGACGGCATCATATCTGGCGTAATAGTGGAGGTTAATAGGTACGCACATCTTGCACCAAGTCTTAAGCTATCCTCAGATATCCTACGCGATGCAGAGAGGCGGCGCCATATTTGCCTTGGGTCATCAGCAAAGAGGGCTTGAGAGAGCGCGCGCAGGGGGCTGAAAACTAAACCGAAATGTTAAGCGCGAACATTGTCACTTCATACACCAGCTTAGAAAATAATGGACATTGGAACTATAGTCTTACTGGAGGAAGCCTTCAAGCTGTCTACCTACATACACAAATAGTTAAGACGTCTTAGGTGATCAGTATCTGGAAGTGTTGGAGTATAAGGACCGACATATAGCCAATTGGTTTTCATGATCCAGCAGTATATGTGCCGACAGAAGTAAGGCCGTTCACGACGGTGAGACGCGTGCGTACCTATGCCCATAATATACATATACTAGTTATTATATATAAATCAAGCGGCAGTAAGTTGCGACTATAAGACCATAGACGTCACATGGCGTAGTGCTATAGTCCATAGACGTCACACGGCGTAGTGTCGTTGCCAGATAATACATTACAGCGACAGCCAGGAAACAAAACAGCAACACAAGGGTATAGCGAAAGAAGATGATTCAAGAAGGGAGAGGAAATATTACCTCTAAAATAGGCAACACCGTGCTCATCTAGAGGAGAACCCATTCACTACCCCTCTTGATAAACTTGTCAAGCATTATGCCCATGTCATTTAAAGCAAATCGACATATATAAAAGCCGAAGAACTCGGCCGCATGGCGGGTACTAAGTTCTAACCCGACAAGTGTTTGAGAAGAGTGCTTGAGACCTGGATCTTCAACTTGCTGGGCTATTTGATCTATTGAAGGTCAGCAACCACGGTATTCGAGACGGGCTTTCCTTGACTCACCCAGTATTTGAGCAGCATCGCATAGTCGGGCTAATGCACTCATATAAATCGCGTTAGGTCCATTAAACTGAGCCTGCGCTATATTTCGAATGGCGTGCTGGGCATTGGGTATGGGAGTCATTGGCAGTGAGCTCAATGTCAAATGGTCTTTACTTGCTTCTTTTGAGCTGAGTAATGTGGTTGCACCGAAACCTGAATTTTTCGAACGTAGTTTTCGCCAGGAACTCAAGTACGATTTGCTTGGTCCATTTGACGTCCTCGAAGGCAATGCATCCACAGCGGCAGCATCATCAGGCGCCTGTGCAGCTCTGAAGAGGGGCATTGCTCCCTGGACACCCACTTCGTTGCCGATTTTTTTGGATAGTGACAATTGAACCTGGTCAAGCACACTCTCAAATGACTGCATTTCCTCCAATACAGCGTCGGCATCGTATGTATCCACTTTCGACAGCTTAAGTAATGCTGCAGTTAGTAGATCACAATTCGAGACTTTCTCTTCCACTGCTTTAATCTTGACATTTTTCACGCGCCAGACATCGCGGGGAATAAATAGCTTTGTCGAGAGGTATCCACCACGGGGATGGACGATTGTTTGATAGATACATCGCATGAGCCAGAACGGACGCAGAAGAAAAGACTCGGGACAAGGCTCTAACGGGTTAGGCGAGTTAGCGGCAAGCGGATTTGGTGAGCCAGGGCTGGTTGGTGAGTGTATATTGCTATCGAACAAATACAAGCCATCGCTTGGAAGTCCGCTTGAGGGAAAACTGGCGGTATTCGGTGTAGGTAGAGCATTGGAAGAAGCCATTGCGATTCCCCTCTGAAGGTCCAAGGTAGGGAACGCGATCATCGACGGTGTAGCTGGCGAGTCAGTATAAATGTCTGGGTTTGGCACAGACACATTTCTTGACCGGAACGATAAGGAGTTCGGATGCGGCCTGCCTAGATTATCAGGCGCTGACGGCACCTTGCCGATCGGTGGGCGAGACGGTGAAAGCATTTTAGATGCTCCCAGGGCATCATAATCCTCCACTGTGGTTATTTCTCGGGCAAGCTTCAAGTTCGGTAATATATCTTCGTGGATAGAACCAATTGACACGTTTCTCTTTGCTTGGTGGACAATGTAAGGTACTGAGGAAATAACCTCCGTGTTGCCTTTTGTAGGGCCTGCATCATTGTCCGAAGACGCCGGAACCTGGGCCATTCGTGCATTGAACGACCGGGAAAGCTCCGAATTGATCAATCCAGATTCAGATCTTGAATGAGTACTGGTCTCAATTTTGAGTTCCACCGTGTGCTGTCCTGACATTCTTCGCGCACGTACGCCTTGTACAGGAATCGACCTGGAAGCTGGCCGTGTCGATGCAGGGGACAGATTGGTCTCTGTATGCTGCATCGGGTTCGGCTCCAAAGGGGGTGTATCGTCCTCCACAACAGGTGGTAAGATCCCACCTACTATCACAGAATTCAGCGTGGTAGGATTTTCCCAGGAATTCTTTGAAAAGCCATTTGGGACGGACTGGCGAGGAAGGGCCGACTTAGACTGCAGATCGAACTCGAAGTCGTCCATGACATAGCCCCTAGTCATCTCCTCGAGTAGTCGTTCCTCTTCTTCCGCTTCCTCGTCAAGATAATCCAGCCCAGTGTCGTCGTTATCAAACGAGTCTTGCTCCTGTGCATGACGCAGTTCCCTTCCACGAGTCATCGCCACTTCGGCTTCTCGCTCGGCCTCCCGTACCTTTTGTTTTGCTAATTCAACATTTCGGCGGGCATTCGCAAAAATATCATCGTCTTCATCACCGTCCTCTTCCTCCTGCGCCTCAGACTCACTTGCTGGCTCGAATCCTTCATCATACGCAGCTTCTACGGCTGCATCGAGAGCAGCATCGAACTCAGCCTCGGTTCCGTGACTGAGATCCGTGCTTCTGCGACGCAGATATACGGATGATGCTTTTGAGCGCAATGATGTTGATGAAGACGCACCAGATTCGTCTATGGTATCCAACCAAGAGGTCGATTCATTCGGATCTCGGGCCTGCGCGCTCAAAATAGATAGCTCAGATAGCCTAGATGTAAGAGGATGAGTGTCTTCTTCAAGAATCGGATCCTCCAACAACTCAGGTGTCGTTCCGGAACTCATGCGCCTATGCGCAAAAGGCTTTCCTTGGATCATAGATCGCGAAGGTTCTGTCTGATCTTTTACAGCCGGTAAGAAAGATGTACTGCGGACGCTATCGTCTAGAGCGGATGGCAGCAACGACTGGCGCCTGGGAGGAATAAGTGGCCGAGTGAGGGCCTTTGGCCCTTCGGCTAAAGCCCCTTGATCCAATGATTCGGGATTTTTGTTAGTAAGGCTGTAGCCATCTTCTTCAACATTGTGGATATATTCGCCGTATGATTCTTGGCTGAGTGGGCGTTCAGGAAGCGCTTTGCTGTCGACATTTCGGAATGAGAGATCCATACGTTGAAGCTCTGTGACTCGGATCATGTATGTGTCACGCTATTGGGTGGCGATCAGTGACGTTCCTCAATGTGCACACCTATACTTACAATCTCTTGAAGTTTGAGTCTTTCGTCCTCGCCACCATTACTCCGGAGCATCACCAATTGTAAAAGCTGACACGCATCGTTATAAGCCTCCATGGCACCTTCAAAATTTGCTGCATTGTCGAGAAGAACTGCCGTGTTCGCCTTTTGTAGAGCTTTGGAAAGCATGGCCTTCTGAGAAGGACCTGACCGCCGTTTATCATTACAGCTATGGGAGCGAATCGAGGTTTGTGCGGCATATTCACCTGGCGTCTGTCCAAATGGTCCGTTCTCCAGCAAGCGCCTATGTGTGCGTGGCTCGCGCTGTACAGGTGCGGGATCGAAAAGCGAGGGCTCCGACGGCAACGAGGATGGGCCAGTAATACTTGCTGAAACTTTGGATAACATGGTCAGGTCCGGTCGATCTGACATCTGCGTCTCAAAACGACCCCATGCAGGAGATGACTGGGAGGTGTGATGTCTAATATAAACGCCATCCCTATCGGTTCCATCGTTGTTCTGGCTGGGCAAATGAGCTTGGGGGTTGCTTTCTAAGCTCAACATCTTCTTGTGAGAAGTATGGTTATCTGTGGCAAACAGCCTAGGGGCACTCTCCTGACGTCGATGGCTTACAAAATTAGGTGAGATACTGCTAGAAGTTGTTGACTGCGACCATCGGTTCAAACTACCGAGACCCTCGCGTATGTTGCCATCGTCCATAACGCTAGGGCTGTTGCTAGTTCGATTCATGAACTGCTCGGACATGCTTGTTAGCACCGATTCGGAGCTGATTCATCTAATATTCTTTCCAGGACTGTCTTCTCGCACACCCATCGGTTGCACGCGCGGCAGGCTTTAGGCGCGAGTTAATCTAGGGAACGCTTGGTCCCGAGAAACAAGGTCACACACGCAGGCGCAGGAATGCTGCGGGCTCGCGAGCACCGTGGCAGCAAGAAACTTGGTCTTGATCGCGTAAAAGGGTAGTAGGAATTATAGCGCCTTCAAATGTTTGGTTCGCAAATGACGATGACAGTACAAGAGTTTTAGTCTAACAATATAGCCCGTTAGAGAGAGTTTTTTTATCCCCTGAGGAGTGGCATAAGAGTAGGGAAAGGTGAAGAGAGTCGATTTGAAGCGACAAAAGGGATGGGTGTATGGGACCGTACATACTTCATGGGACTCAAAAATGGTGTAAAGTCAAAGTGATATGGATTTAGCAATCCATTTGCCAAATCATTGGCAGTATATTGACTTCGAAGTTCGATCCCTGTCAGCGTATCCCCCTCAGTTCACCTGGATTTGTGTGATTCAGTGTGAACTCAGTAATGCGCAGTACAATAAAGCAGATCATGAGAGCAGTGCATTGTCTTCTGTAGCACGCAATTATTGATCTATGATTGGCCCTTATGACATTTAATCTCACACTCGAAATATTGGAGTTTTCACAGCGAGGCACAGCTGAGCCTAGGGTCTGCGGTTGGCGTATCCGACTGGGTGTAGTGACAAGGAGCGGAGCAAGGGCCAGGAGATTCAGGCAATTAATGGATGGAGTGCGCAATTGACTTGGGTTCGCTGAGGCTCAACGGGGCGAAGGTTATAACAGTTTCCAGGATTGAGGCGATAGTACTCCGAATGTAGCGACTTCGTAACATCACAGGCTTGAAAAGAGCAATGCCCGACATTATTGATCGAGGGGAATTATGCAAAGGCGGCTCAGGGGATGCTTAGTGGGTCCGATAAAGAAGCACTACGTACTCCGTACGGATAGTCCGTACTGACGGGACTACGGATACAGTACTACGTACGTAGGGTACTCCGTACTCCGATATACAAAGTTCTAACATACAGAGGTATCCATGTACCCTATGGAATCATGTGGGGTCAAGACTCGAGAATTGGTTGTTCAATCAAAAGACCCTACTCAGTGAGCTGTATACACCACGCATATCTCCCAGACTAATTCATTATTGTTCCGAAGCTGAAATGCAAAGGAAATCGACCATTTACTGTAGGGTACGGAGTACACTAACCATGTAGGACAAGTGCCCGCAGATAGCCCGGATTTAACTGCATAGGCTTCTACGGCCCCCCAGCATTCTACTCAAGACTCTGCATTTGTCAAACATCCTTCGCTATTGTAGATATTACTATTGATGCCCCATACCTGCGTAGTTTCATGCCGTATTGTAGTCATTTCGACAGATTAATCACTCGAGGAATATGGAAGAAGCCAACTCTGTAGGGCTGACCAGAGCTTCTGATTATGGGATGTATTTGAGTAATGAGACGTGAGCTTCTACCTAGGTAATATGAGTAAAGCATTTTGCTCTGTTCAAGCACTGTTCAAGCACGTCCGGCTGGCGTTTCAAATTAATACCCACGGCAATACGGCACGCTTGGGAGACTATTCGTCGCTTTCATCCTCATCACTTGTGGCTTCGATATTCTGCCGTGAGGGACGGGCCCTAGAAAGTTCATCGGTCGAATCGTCCTCTTCAGCGTCGTCATTGACATCTGCACTCTGTTCGACATAATTCGGCCGAGGAATAGATACCCCTTTCTCCTGTAGGGCAGTCTCGATCTCAGGTAGAATAGTCAACAGGGCAGAGAACTGATCAATTGGCAGCGATATACCCTGTTTTTAGGCCTGTTAGCAGGCAAACTTATTCTAGTATCACGATCAATATACCTTTTTTCCAGGAAGCTCCTCCCCATCCTTCTCGTAATACTCCCTGACGTTGACCATGGTTTTACCTCGAAAAGAGGATATAGTGACACGGCGCAATTTTGAGAGCTCCCAGTAGTTGTCTCCATTTGAATCCTCTTTTCTGGCTGCAGCACCATGGGAGCTACGGAAACCAGCAACTTTCGCAGCGTAGATTTTGTATTTCTTAGTTCGAGGCTCGTCGTCGACGATAAAGTCGTCAGCGGCCTCTGAGACACGCTTCCTTGATCGGGACGCCATTGTGTAGATAGGTAAATACGGCTTTAAGAGAAGGCCTGTTAGATAGATTGGTGTGCCTGACAAAGGGAACTAAATCGTGGGTACTGGGAAAACGTAGCAAGATGGATACGGAGTACAAAGCCAGCCACGTGATTCCAAGGTTGGAGCTGAGCTGAATGGAGCTGAAGTTTGAACCTGCCCATGCTCCAGATCAAGGTTAAACAATGATAAATCGTCATTAACCGACCCCTACGGTAACCTTTGGAGTTGGTTATCTCTTTAGTGTCTCCATCCCCGTACCCGTCACGTTACCACTGACCCACGCACTAACATAATTCCCATTCTCCTAATATACGCTTTTGTCCACTGTAGATACTTTAGATCTATAATTAAGTTGCTTTCTGTGATTACAGATATACATCTGTACTTAGATATTTGTATTAGCCTGGGATTGTATTTCTCTATTTTAGTATATTAATTTTTTTTGGTTCTTACCTCTATACCTGTTAATAGATTTTAATAGTTTATACTATAATTTATACTATAATTTATACTATAATTTATACTATAGTTTATACTATAGTTTATACTATAGTTTACAAC
>RHLP01000403.1:0-19436 GCA_003719405.1 Aspergillus incahuasiensis
CCCTGTGGTCGTATGTACTGAGGTACGTCAAGCTATAATATATAATCCAGCAATTGGTAGTCCTCGTGGTTACCGAGCTCTGTGTTTCTACGTCTTAATAGTCTTCCTAGATACACGGGATCATCCTTTGTCTTGTCTCTAGATAAGTGTCCTCAGGACCCACCCGCACTGACCTGCATTTTGTGTGGGCAGTGACTCGAAGACTAACACAGCTATAAAGCTCTTGCCCAGATCTGGAAGAAATAGAAGGTTATATCCCATATCGATGGACTCGGCCAGTGTAGGCGGGCCACGTCCTGCAGACCCAGGTGGATCATTCACCAACTGACTCCGGTCAATGGTACAATAGTCGACCTCTCAGCGTCACCGTCGCCCACTATCAATACTTCGCGGGACAAATATCCAAGAGTGGCTTGATTATATGTTAACGAACCCACTGCTGAAACATAGAGTTATTTCAATCCGGCTTGGTGATGAGGTTGTGAACCTGCACTCGATACACCACGCAGAGGCTTTGAGATAGAATAGCATTATGTCTCCTACCTCTTTTCCGCGTGCATTCCATTTCTATGCAACAAGTAGGCGGGATCAAAAACTTAAGTAAGCCTTAGTCTGTTATTTGTGGTCAATGTGCCAATCATGACCTAAATAAAGTATAGAACTAAATGTGATAGAAGGACGGGTGTTTTTCTGTGTTCTTTTGTAACATCAAGTTCAACATGCTATACATGTAAGTCTCTCAATAATGCGTAACCAGGACAGCCGTATCTTATGGTTTGTTGCACCAACATCCATGGGTCAGCCAGGCACCAATAAGAAACCTTGTACGGTAAGGCCCGCAGCGGGGGACCCCATTCCCACCACAACCTCCAACACTCGGTCATAGCTATTTCAACGCCAACTCCCCAAATACCTTCAACAAGCTCGCCATCAGTTGAGACAACCATTCAGCAGCCATGTCCACCATTAGGCCAACAAAGACAGTGTCTTACAAGACTATTGGAGACCTGTCCGTCCCAATGGACATTTACCTCCCCGCAAACGCCCACAAAGCCCCGATCCTCCTTTGGTTCCATGGAGGCGGCCTCCTGTGAGGAGTCCATACATTCAGCCATAGAAAGAGTGTCTTGCTAATAGACGCCGTAGCCAAGGCCGTCGCGATACGATCGCCCCGCACATGCGCGCGGGCGTCGAGAAATACAACTACATCGCCGTCTCCGCCGACTACCGTCTAGCCCCGCAAGTCAGCGTTGCGGATATTCTCGAGGACGTGCGGGACTGTATAGCATTTATTCGCGCGGAGCTACCCCGTATTCTTGGAGAAGATAGCTTCGATGTGTCCCGCCTCGCTGTCTCCGGTAGTTCCGCCGGCGGGTATCTCGCCCTCCTCGCGGGTTTATACATTGAGCCAAAGCCGAATGTCATACTCCCAATCTACCCGATTACCGATCCGCTGGGAACCTTTTTCACTACTCCCCAGCCCATCCCGGAGGGGAAACACGTGGCATCTCAAGCCGAAATGGCCTACTACCTCGACCCCACCGCACGCGTTGTAACAAGCTCAGAACGCGCGCCTGGTGATCCGCGCGGGTACATGTATGACTACATGCTGCGCACAGCAACCCTGGCGCAGCTGCTGGGTATCCCGGCGGATGATGTGGACGCCGCGGCGCCGTATCGCATCGCGCGGAATATTCAGGAGCACGGGCTTCCGCCGGCGTATGTCATGCATGGGGATGCGGATCGTGCGGTTGGCGTGGAGCAGGCGGATGAGGTTGTTGGGGCGATGCTCGGGTGTGGGCTTGTGGTTGAGTATGAGAGGGTCCATGGGGAGGATCATCTTTTTGATGATAGGGAGGGGTATTTGAATGAGAGGATGTATGAGTTTGTTATGAGACATCTGTAAGAGAGGTTCGTTTGGTCGGGGCTAGATCTGAAGTGAGATGCAAGTCATGGATAGGTTTGAGAAGGATAGCAAGCCTACATCTTCTGCTCACGGGGACGCCTAAAGGGCAACCCTGGTTCGGACTCCATGCCTTTCTGCCGAGCCCATAACCATGGTCCCCTCATACACGGATTTAATCCTTAGCTTATCTTGCTCTGGAGATAATATCAAAACGCCCGGAGGCTTATTCATACGCAATCATACAGAACCGATACCCTCCCTTACTCTGCATGCCTCAGCTGACTGCCAGGCTTCTGCATACATAAATCAGTCATTATTCCCCTTTACAAATATCTGCTGTAGATACCACCTTATCCAAAACCCGCAGTGATACGGTATGGGGCTATATTACGGTGATATGCACAGAATCTGGTGTTCTTGCAATCAGGTCTCCACTTCCTAAAGTAATTTTGTTCTTCTCCTTTAGTCCTGTATGTAAGTTTACATCCAGAGCCGGAATAAGACACATAACAGAGTCGAAATGTAAAGATACAGCAAACTTGATGGGGGGGCCTAAGTCACCCACCGGCGCGCGCCCTCGACGTCAACCGAATGATCTCCGCTACGCCCTTGGCTACATATCCGGCCGTCCCGTGGCGGTAGTTATGATTATAAGCGAGGGTCCTACTCCGTAGACCCATTCCGCTAGACATCATCACGTCCGAAATGGCCGAGTGCAACGGCGGGAGACAGGGACATGCACAAATCAACCTATCTAATAATATCAAAAGCCCACCCTCTACAGCTCACCCATTCACCCTCCCCAACTTACCATACCTACTCAGGCCGCGCGACTTCAAAACGGCATTGCTCACCTACTAGAATGAGAAGGGTAATGGTCTTGGCGCTCATAGTCTGTTGCTCGGTAGGTAGCAAGGTAGGGCTTTCCCGCGGACCGGCGCATAGCGCGCAACGGTCAGAAACGTACACAGTAATAAAGCTCTATTGAATTTTCGACGTCATATACTGTGTCCTCAATGCAGAGCACGAAAAGAGTTGCCTAACAGCCACATGCACATTAATGACGCAGCCTAGTCTTAGGCCGTTCTTGCTTTATCAGCATACTTTCCTTGCCTATACCTTTGCGCAAGGATCCGATATCCCGTCCATCATGGATCCAAGGGCAAGCATTTCCAACCACCCAAGGCCCGCATGCTTTCCGATCCAGTCAGTTGTTCAAGACCAGAAATATCGGACGTTCGTTCGGCATGCCTAGTCTAGTACCTCAAGAGCTCTTCTCGTGAGTAGGGTAATCGTGCTGCTCCTGGTAGCTACTCATGCGCGTGAAAGGGAAAGAGCTCTGCATCTCGGGCCCCTGCCACCTGGTGCAGGTCTGCAGTGGAAACTAGTCACTCGGACTCGCGCCTTCTGAAGTTTCGCACCTGCCTAACGTACCATGGCTCTTCGACCTGCTTCCCGAGCTCTCCTCTCGAGCTGGGCTTTTTCTGTTTCGTGCAAGTTTCTTGTCCAGTTTATCTCATCGCGGAGCCTCGTTATCCAAATCAATCGTTAGTAAACAACCTACCATATCCGAAAACAAAAGTACAACAACACGCATGACCAGCCAGCACAATCACGATACGTTCCACCAATTCATGCATGCAACTCCCTGGCGAGCTCCGCAACAAAGTGTACGAGGAGCTCTCCAATTCGACCGACCTCATCTTTCGCAGAAGGGCTACATCGGACGGATCCATCAGGCTGCAGTGACCTGCAGGCAACAGCCTCGCCATACTCCGCGTTTCCAGGCAGCTCAGGGCCGAAACCATTGGAATTTGGCTGCCTCGAGTCATGCTGGAGTTTGAATTCGTTGAGGACATGGCCGAAACCTTATCGGCATTGCATCCTGCCACCCTGTCTCAAATCCGCCACCTCTCTGTCAGCGATCGCCCTGTCCCCCTCGTGTCCTTGTCTGCCCGAGACCCAGAAGAGTGTCACAACCCGGTCTGGCGCGAGCTCCGCCGCTTCTATTCCTACGGATGGGCGTTAGACTGTTCTAGGTCCCCTGCATCTCCCCTTAGTACGCGCTGATGTTGTCGGACGATTTACTTTCCCTGCCGAGTTGGAGTTGTTGATGTCGCTTGATGAACTGGTTGGTATATGATAGTCTTACATCGGACAAGGTCCATTCGCTACCTTTTTGTTCTTGTTAAAGTCTGTATATAGTTTCAGCAATTGTTGCAGTCAGTCCATTCTTGTAAGATTGTCGTCAATGGTTTGTCTTATTCACAATGCTATTTGCTATTGCAAAGCAAAGAAGCGTTTGCTTCACTCCTTGATCTCTTTCTTATGGAACACATCTAGCCCAGATTAGCTTCCCCCTCATATATTGAAACCAGGCAAACTTACTCTGAACCTCAGGCATCCAGCTCACCCGATCCTTACAAAAGAACTCGCCCTTGGGCGGCAACGCCTCCGGATCGTCCAGCGACCCGACAACGATATACCGGAACTTGTCCTTCGCAGCGTCCTGGTCACCTCACAGTCAGCACGCGTCCCGCTCCCCAAAATCATCATCATCATTCGACCAGTGAAAGTAAATCAAGTAGATACGTACCCCATACTCGCAGATAAAACTCCCACAGTTCTCACAGAACTCGCGATGCACGCCGTTATCCTGGATAAACTCCTTCACGCTCCCGGCCGTGATCTTCAGCGCGTCTTTGGGGACCTTCGCGGTCAGGCCGTAGTTTGTGCCGAATGCTTTCTGTCCGCTCGTCAACACTGGCTTGTCCTGAAACATGGGCTTGGGGACGTGGGGGGTATCAGCGCACCTTACAACTTTTACAATGGCACAGCGAGGTCCGGGCGTCGTCGGGCGAGGATAGGGAGAGGTTGTACTGGATCCTGCGGCATGTGCAGGAGCCGCTGAAGCTGGGCATTTTGAGGTTGGCGGTCGTGCTGATTGTGCGGGTTAGGGCGAGGAGGCGGCGGTGGATGGCTGCGTTGGCTATGTTCATGGGGCAGTTAGGGCTGGGTTGAATTGAGTGAGGACCTTGGGTGTTGGGATGGGAAGGGGTACGGGTTAAGAGAAGAGAAGGTGGTCGTGGTGGTGTTTACTGAGGGCGATGTCAGGTTGACGTCATGCGGGCCTGCGATGACATCCGAGGGGAGGGTCGGAATAGCTTCAAGGTCCAATAACGACGCTTTCTACGATGAAGGTATAGGTCTGGGAACTATTCTGACTTCCTGCGCTGGGGACAGCCTATACTTCGTTAGCAGATACTCAACCCTTTACTCTTCTACAAAGACGCCAATTTCAGTCTGTTTATAGAGTCATAGGCCCAATACGATTCCGGATGTATAAACACAAACTAAGTTTATATCTACGTAGGTACCCAATTGATAACAGCCAGCCAGAAGCCAACTCAAAATCCCCTGTCTAAAACACAGTCAGCCCCCCATCCACCAGAATATCCGCCCCGGTAATATAACTCCCCGCACCACTCGCCAGGAGCACAATAACGCCCGTCAACTCCTCCGCCTGCCCCATGCGGCCCATTGGCGTTTGTCTCGCCCACTTGCACTTATGGGCCCCAAGTCCCTCCCCCTCATTTAATATGGTATCGATATACCCGGACTGATACTAATAACCCGAATCCCATACCGCGCCCACCCCTCCGCCCACGAGCTCTTCATCGACAAACCGATGCCGCCCGCACCGCCGGTGATGATGGCGTTGCCGTGGATGGCGAAGCGGTTCTGCGCGCGTTGCGCCGGGGGGGTAGAGAGCGGCGGAGGCGTGGGAGGGGTGGTCTCGATGGGCCTGACCCCGCATCAAGTTCCATTGCGGGGGCACGCGCGAGGTTAGTTTTGAGCGGTCGGTTGTCATTCTGGAACCTCGGCCTATGGGTTTGACATTGGAGGAATTAGCTGTAGGGACAGTGTAAGACGCGGACTTGGATTGCAGGGTGGTCAGGGAAACTGCAATGGGTTTTAGTTTGCAACGAAGGAGCATGGGTGCCTGTCTAACCACTACCTATGTATAATCCAAGTTAGCGGACAAAATGCTGAAGGCCAGGCTTAGGTATCGCGCAAAGGCCCTGCAATCAGCATCAGACTGTACAGCGCCGACGCCACAAGCCGCCGGGCCAGCATCCATCATGCGGCTTATCGTATGCTAACTTGGCAGTACCGGGATGCCAATGGCGGGCTTGTATTATATCAATAGGGTGTACACTAGCATGGGAAGCTCTGCAGTCTCTGCAGTGGATATGATCCTCACAAAGCAAGAAAGAATGGCCGGGGACAAGGCCCTAAAAAACTAACACTACCCGTCTTGACAATGGTACGTCTAAAGTACTGCACGTAAAGAAATGAATGCAAGTAGACAATCCAATCAATGAATTGTCAAATCTATTTCCTGGACTACAGTAGTAAAAGAAGGATATTAGCATAGGAACTTTCCAGATTGTGTGTAAATGCCTATGGGCCTTATCAGATCATAGCTTTTTTGGAGATGATCCCCAAGAGCAGTCGCATCGGGGCTTGTTATCGGTCTGAACTGGGTGTTGCCTCTCAAAGCTACATGAATAAATTTCGATAGCAATCTAGTAAACTTTATGACTTCGGCTTGGTTCAGTATTATCCTTACTGAGCATTGTAGGAAGCAATAGTCTCAACAGACTTTAGTTGGCAATTGATACAGTCTGTTCGGTGTTTCGATTGATATTAGGTACAGGAGCCTGGGGTAATTGATCCTGGGAACCTAACATAGTATAAAGCGATGGACCACCAGTATACTCATCAAGTTGCTCGCATTAATGTACGATAAGTAGTGCATGGTGCATTTGAGTCAAGCGTTGCAAGACACCCGTAGATGCGCAAAGGTGCGGTGGTGAAGCTCAGTCACTGTGCTGTATACGTAAAGACAGGGGCAGTGATCCGAACCACCACCCATTCCAAGAGTATTATACCACTAATAGGCCTCCTTGTATTGGAAATGAATAGAAATAGTGTGGTTGATCTATAGGTTGAACAAATGTGTAATCAAACAATACAAGTCTACATATCATGGTGGGTGGATGTTTATAATCAAGCCGTCAAATTCGAAAAGTTTAATGTATTGGATCATTAAAATCTAAATAGACTCAAACTGGGAAAAATTTCACCTGCTGCAATGGCCTACCCCTCTCGTCAGCAAATTTGACCTTGCGCGTACGGTTAGGACTGGAGGTAGAGGAGATGTCGAGTTGCTCCAAAGGACGAGTGAGCACTGAGAAAGTCTCATCCCCACTGGACTCAGGGCCAGTAGCTATAGGCAATCTGCTCGGACTGCGGGTTCTCTCAGGAGCCGGACTCCGACCATCCCTGGTCTTGATATCAGTCATCTTGTTCAGCACATCTAGCAAATGCTTAGTGTGATCGCTCTTGTTGGACGCCATGCGCGTCGAGCCTAGATACACACCCTTGATTGCGTTGTCATGGCTTTTGAACGAGACATACTGATCCAACTCCTTCGAGAATGTGTGGCCATTGCGCCGTAGGAGGAACGGTATGCCCCTGAAACACGTGAACCACGTCCGGTGCGCCCAGATCCGGCCGCCGTCGATGCCGCGGTCCTGCAGCCAGTCGCCCGCGTCCTCGAAGGGACTGTCGCGGATATCGCGTCGGCGGGTGGATCTTGGTTCAACCAGCTTGTGCGCTCGGAAGCTTTTGGCTACGTCGTCCATCCACTCGCGCCCGCCTAGATCGGCGGCCATGGGCTCGCTTGCGGAGAGCCGGATGCGCCATGTGGATGTGGGGATCCAGAAGCCGAGTTCGACGGTGTATGTGTTGCAGCCTGTTGTTGCGACGTCTAGGGCGAGGTGCTTGGCGAGTTTGGCGGCGCGGAAGGTCGCGGTGGTTGGGTGTTCGATGAGGTTGAGGACGGATGTTAGCTCGAGGCCTTCCCAGAGGCTGTGGGTGGTGGGGAACTTGGGTCGTGGGTCTGAGGATGTCATTGTGGTGGTTGTGGATGCCGTGACTTGATATCAAGTACCTCAGATCTTGCGAGGAGTTCTAGAATAACTCCTGTTTGTTGGTTGTGCTGTTGCTCTCTGCACAATGACCGACGGTGGATAAGAATGGGGTATTTATGGGTTCGATACCATTGTACTATTGAAAGACTACAGCCACAAAGGCATTTAATGAACTGTTACCTTGTTGTGTCCTCAATCATCATAAAGGTGTCTTTGTTGCTCCTGGCCCTGCCTTTTATGGAACTAAACTGAACAAAGAGGTCTTGAGAACGAACATGGAGGATTGTTACACATTGAACAGCAAGAGAAGCCAGAACTGAAAGACTAACAGAGCCTTTATTTCATGCCAGCAAGAAACAATAAATCAAAACAGGGTTGTGAGCGGACTTTCATTCCCCTTTTGAATCATCATGGTCGAGGAAGTAAAGTCCAGCGTTATCGGCTCAGACAGCAAGTGCCGTTATCATCATACATATCCTACTTCCTACATTGTTTGAAGCATAGACGCGACGATATGATCATACCCACGCAAGATACAGTCCATATACAGCTGTACCAGCGTACATAAACAATGCACCCGGGCGGGTCTCCGCATCCCAGTCCTGCACTCGAAAGCGCTATGCTACGCGCGATATGCTGCTCACGATTAGCAGCGTTATGTGCAAGCCGGAAACATCAGTGTAGCTGTGGCTTTGCCGACAGTTCGGGTGTTTATCCTGATGTTACATCTGTAGTGTGTGGGCTACGGTGAAAAGCAGTATAATCGGCTTGGATAGGTATCGTGTGTACTTAGCTTCTATATGAAAGCCATTAGATACCTAAGGGACAACATAGAGCTTAGTAGCAGTATGGCCAAGCTTTACAAGGTTGGCGCGGGTTTCTGGACTGACAATCATGGTGAGCATGGCTAATCCTTTTGATGGTGGAAGCGATATGTTTTTCGAGGGCGCTTTGCCTGCTCAATGCTGAGGTATCTATACTGTTATACCTGTAGCATAGCCGGAACATTGCCATGATGCCAATTAAAGCAATCGCAGCAGCAGGATTAAAGTACATACCACCGAGTGATTGGTGTTTGCACCATGCCCTACAGCAGCTGTGTGTGTGTTACCCAGCGCAAATTTATCCAGTTTCTTGAACTGCCCCCAATGCCGGCTTACTTTCTACTGAACTGCCTAATGGCTCTGTTTCCGGGGCGACCCCTATTTCATTGTCAAAGATTGAATGTGTCGATCACTCTGGGGCGCTACAGGTGGCGTTGAGGGGGGCTTTGCCCTTGCATTACAACCTTATGAGGCTCAGCGATGGACGTACTATCTCTCCTACGGATAGCGGGTACATACCTTCCAAGTAGTCTGAAAGTGGTGAATATTCGCAGTGCTGATTGAAGTTAATTGGATAGGTCTCGATGTCAGAAATTAGGTACCTCTCCTAATAACTTCGCGGTTATCCCAGCACTGCAGCCAGTAGTCAAGCAACAACTCAGGAACCAGCTCTCCTTGCAAAGGAAGATGGGGTAACTTCGCCATCATGCTGATCTGAACAGTACTTACATCTAGCTCATGTTCCTAGGACGCCATTCTGAGCCTTTATCCCGTTACATGTGCAGTTCTGCGATCGTATCACACTTACCTAGGAATACTGGAGCCATGGGCCCGAGCTACCGAGACCACTCCAGGCCTTCAAATCAGCAAAAGAGCTACTAGTAAAGAAAGAAGATTCTGGGATACAACAATGCAACTAGCAAACTCTAGGGATAGGCTACCACACGCCAAATGCCAAATACCCAGCCGACAGCACCACAAACTAGAAGTTAATTATCTAGTCATCAGTTTCAGGCACTCTGGGCTTTATCTAGTGGCAGAAAGAAAGTAATGATTAGCCTGTCAGGTTACAAGAGCACTACCTAATAGTGCAACCCCGCCCCCTGCAAGATCGGAGTTGGGGGAGATATCTATCAACTCTATAGCTAGAAAATGCTCAACAATATAGGCTGTAGACCAGGGTTCTATCTGGCTTTTTCATTGGTACCTGTAAATATAAAAATGCTCCTCCTCAGGTCATAATATTTGTTCCATCAGTCTCCAGTATCTAGAACCATGCTCTCTCCAGACCCAAGAACTCAACAGAACTGATAACGCATCAAGTTCGTAAACAAAGAGAAAAGTCTATCTCTGGAGAAGTGCTGCACGGAGGACCGGTGTCTCGTCGTCCGATGACCGATGGCGACCTTTGCACCAGACAAAGGAATGGAAGCGGGGTGGTCTTTATGTCGGTCAGGAATGACGCTTTGCTATTCATCTTGGATATGAATGTATAGACTTAATTCTTTCGAGGCTATATAGCCAAACACATATGTTTGAAATCCGATAGGGGATATACCATCCTTGACAGTCTACCATGTTTTCGATTCGGAAGAGGCCCTATAGGGGACTAGTTTTAGCAGACGGGAGCAGCTTATGTGACGCCAATACTGCTTGCTTGTGAAATAAATCTAGCAATGCGCCAATTACACCCTAGCTTCCATGAATTAGCTTTGCTTCATATGCGGGGCCGGGGCGTTGGTCAATCGTACATGGAGCGGACAAAGACTGCAACCAAACCGCCCCGACCCTATGGCGGCCGTCCACCAATCCCTGCCCTCGCTCATGACCGATGAGTCCGTGCTACTATGAGCATTGGCTTACGAGGCGGATGGCGCAAGAGCCTCTGGCTTCATAAACTGTGGTTCGTGCAGAAATTCACATGTAACAGGTGAGGGACGGACAAAGCGAGCAAATCATCCTCCATGATACGTTGCACTAGAAGGATGTATCAAGACGGCTGGGCTCCGGCCAGGCTACGAGCGCCTTTCCTTGACCTGCGGTGAGATTATTTTTCTTTGTTCTTTTCCGTAGTGGCGTGATTGATGACTACTGTGGGAAATTTGGAATAATGGCACAACTTGGCGTTTTGCGAGAAAGGGATCGTTGCTTGGACACGGGGTTCAGGGCATGGGAAGCATAAAGCTGACCGAACCGCCTTTACTCTGATGAGATACATCTGCTCAGACACATTCTCCCGGAGACATTTTCTCAGTACACCGTCTTTACACGATGCCTCTTCCCAAGGTTGGCGGAAGATTGCCTTGTATGTACCCGGTGTCCGTTGTTCCTCCTCAAGCTAAACAAAACTGCTTCTAGTCGACGTTGCTCGTCTTCTCGATAAAGCTGGCGTTCCAAATGTCCTATGGGGATGGCTAGCGCTAGCCCTAACTGCCTCGGACCAGGGCAACCGCGTATGTTGTTTATTCAGGGTCCCGGGCAGTCCTAACTGATATCCGGTCCAGGAGGTCGAGTTTGTCATCGCCGACAACAAGCTTGAAGTCGCCAAGAAGACTCTAGCTGATGCTGGCTTTACTGCATGCACAGACCCCAAGTGCCCTCAGTTCTCCAATGACCGATTCAATGAGGACTACTACAAGATGTTAGGGTCCATGGGCGATGAAGACCGCGCTGCTGTTATGAGTGCCTCTTCGTCATTTGCTCGTTTTCATCCTGTTCCCGCGGTGCATTACCACACGACCAAGGATGAGTTCCAGATCTTGTCTCTCCACAAGAAGTCCGCCCAGCTCTGGCTACTCCCGGAGCTCAAAGTGGGCCCTCCCCCTGCAGATGACCCAAATCTCACAACGTCGGACTCCAGCCGCTTGCCGACTGGCAAGGGCCGATCTGGTCCGTGGACGGGCGAGTATCCTATTCAGGTTCTCCTTCCTTGGGCACTCCTAGATGCTCTGATCGTTCTTCGCTGCAGGGACTTTATGGCTAAAAATGAACTTGGTGAGCTCTGGGTCCCCATGCTATACTTCTTTCTCAGTCACGATGAAGAAGTCAAAGACAAGATACAACCGCGGTTTCAGGGGGCCTGGGGCTCGCTTAACGATCGAAGGCCCCCGAAGCAGAACATCTGGGCTCTGTTTAGTGAGCTTCGGAAGTCGATGGCTGCCTCCGGCGAGTTGCCCGACATCCCGCCTAATGATTCTCATAAATTCGCTTGACTTGGGCGGATGTCGTCTCTTTAGTCCAATTTCCTGTTTGTGCACCTGCTATTGCTTGTTTTCAGTCATTTGCTTTCTGTTCTCTGAGTCTCGTTGCGCATTTGTACTTACTTAAATGCGCATTTCCTGTCGCTCTCGGCGAGCATTGTGCCTGATAGTCTTCTGACTCTACAATGAAACAACAGAGCCGGCGCGGCATTTTCTTCGCCCATCGTCTTCTCTCTCCCTGTTTCCCGTTTTTCTATCCTTCTCCCTCTGAATCCTCCCTCTTTACATCATTTTATTTCAGGCTATCAGCCGTCGGAACAACACTGCATCTCGCCTGAATCCACATGCTGCCCATCACGACGGACACGAACCATCATCTTTCGCTGTTAATGTCCCGGAGCATCCTGAATCCCGTTAACTTTGATGCAATCCCTAGCTTAGCTGCAGTGATCGCTGGGGGCGTTGCAAACTCGTACTATAAATTGACGCATAACCCTGTACTGGTATTCAACCAACCAAACCGCAATCACGGCACACTCCTTCAAGTTCTTCTTCGTCAGCAGCTGGTGCTTATATTCTCCAAACAGGGTTTGCGACTCTTTCCTCACCAGGTCTCGCAGGAGGGGACCTCCCAACTTGGACCTGGTTCGCACTTCGTCACCGTCAAGCCCTTCTGGATGTCAATCCGGAGTGCTTTTAGTAGTATGGGGTAGTGTTGACGGCCCCAAGCCCGGAGCGACAGCTGAAACCCATCATAACCTTCAGGAATGTAGCTAATAGTTCTCCTACCTATTTCTCATCAGGTCGGCCGCGACGATGCCCAGTATCCTCAGCTGACTACCTGAAGCCTTAGTATTCTAACATGATACTTAGGTATTTAGGGACAAGAGTTTATGAATAAATCCCCAATGACTCGGAGGCATAAACAGATTCGAACTTCCTCATAACACCGGAATTGCGTATCATACAGGCACACCTTTTGCAAGTAACATGATAGATGACGGCACCAACGGATGATATAAACAACAAAAGTTCAGCCACGTCAACACTATTCATAATCTCACCTGCCGCCAATTGCGCAAAAAGAATACAAGCTAATCAATTACGAGTACAGCAAGCATTCACAACACTATCACGTACCCAGGCCTTTATCAAGAATGGGAGTGTTTTCCGAACGAGCGGCCAGCCGCCACCATGCTCACCTAACAAGACATATCGAGATTCTGTATCAATGTCTCACAGGCTGCCAAAGCCCGTATGGTATCCATTCTCCCACGAGGGCCTTTGCACAAGCTGCAGCATTAATAGCAGCATACTTCTGCCAGACATCGTTCTTGTGGCAATCCGCATAGAAACAGGCGCCTTGAATGATCATGGTCGGGATATATTCCCAGACGCCGACGGCCGCCGTTTCAAAGGCAATGACCTTCTTTGCGCTGGCCATGTAGTCACGAAACCTTGCACTATTGACTTCGATATGACTGTGTGCAAAACGGCCAAACCAAATGGAAGGCGGAGGCGGCGGGCCGGGAAGTCCCCTAATGCGCTCGAGTCGAGTCCGCCGCACTAGCCGTCTATCGTCACATCGAGCTGCCTGACAGGTCTTTGCGGGTGCAGCGTCACACTCTTGGGGGAAGGTGCCCCTGCACGTCGGACAGGTCCGCTGGCCCTGTTGGTTGTGCCGACTGTGCCTGTATCCCGCTGGGAAGAGCTTGTCCTGATGTGCCCCTGGGTACGCCACGCGGGCATTCAGTCCACCAACAAGGGAATCTGCGTATTCTGCGGTTTGGCGCTGCAGCCGTTCGTGGCCCCTCACTCCTCGCAGGCAGCTGGTGAAGCTGCGGACCTGCGGGAGAGCGCGCCCGAGGACATCTTCAAGCTCGGTCCTGATCTCCAAGTGTGTTTCATATTGTCGACTACCGTTGGTGTTGATGAGAGCTGTGCTGATTGCCACATCGCCGAGAAGGATCTCATTTTTGCTTTCATCGCGCACGTGCGGACTCACTCCGCCGACGGTGACGAATAGGGCGAGTTTGAGGTTGGGGAAAGTCCCATATACATCGGCGGCAGATGCAGCCGATGAAATACCGTGGTTGATGAGCATTCGGGGAAACACGAGGACAACATTGTTCTGTCCAAAGCGTCCGATCTTGAAGGTATGGGTTTCGGCGGTATGGGGTCGGTGAAAGCGTCTATCGAGCCTCCACTCGCAATCCAACAAGTTTTCGAGGGCTTCTCGCTCCCACCTCAGGAAGCTGAAGATTACAATGTCGAACTCTTCGGGTCCTGGACCTGAAGGCTTAGCACCCAGCGGTGAGGGTCGTGGTTGAAGACGTGAAGGGGTGGGTCGTGAGGGCGAGGCAATCTTCGATTTTTCGTTGCCCATGATGAAAGAGTGTCCAGGCGCTTCTTTGCGGTTTTTCTTTCCTCTATGCAAACAAACAATGGGACAAATGGTTGGATTCCAGGGAAACTTTCGATGGCCGTTATCGAGCAGCGACCTGCCACGATTTTTAAAAAAAATTGGACCGAGTCTGTGCCGCCTGACCAGCTTTAGGCGCAGGCAGGATGTGCCAAAAATACTCTTACAGCAAATGGTTGTGCTTCACTCGATCGTCAATCTGTTTCAGCCTCTGGCGGCTACGAAGCGCTCTGCCGGTGCAAGATCGATCTGTCCCCATCCAACCATCACCAGAGCCATTGCATCGGTATCCAGTAAGGACGGACAAATAAGCGCGTCGCCTTATGATATAATTGGTGTATGCCTATGCATATTTAGCCTCTACCTAGCGGCTAGCAGGCGCCGACGCTGCAAACATGAGGCTATGTGAGCATAGACCCCTCAAGGTTATTCTTACTGCTCTCACCCTGATTGCAGCAGGTAGCGGCGTTGCCTGCAGTTATTAATAGCGTTTTGTGACTGTGACATCACTTGTAAGGGTCGAAGCCCGCTCCCTCAAACTATCACCGAACGCCTCCTGAACCCGGCAGCACACCTCCTACAGATAGCACCCATCCTACATTGGGTCATCCATATTAATGCTAGAACGCACGCGGGCTTCCAGTGAAGGTTCGCACTAGCACATCCGCAACCCGCGCTAGAACCCCTAGCGCTAGGGTATGTTGCTTCACAGACAAAGTGTCACCAGGATCCTGCGCGAGCTAGCTCGCGCAGATGCTAGGGGTTCTCAGTAGCCCTGACTTTGGTCGATGCGGTCAAATTTCAAGTGCCGAATCGCCCTTCGAAAAGCGTTGGTGGGAAGAGCTTCTTGCTGGAGACGAGCCCGACGCCGTGGATTGTGCCGTCGGTGAGGTGACGTCGCTCCAGGATAGTCTCGACAAGAGCGGGCGAGTCCATGAGCGGCAGGTGCTGATGGATGCACACCTTGAACTTGAGTGTGAGATTGAGCTCGAAGAGCGCGCGGAGCTTCGCGGCGAGTAGCCTTGCAACAATAATGTTGTTTGACGCCCCGCGGAGTGTGTGCACCTGCGGGTCGAATGACACCTCAAGGTGGCGGAGATACTAACTTTGACACCTCGACGGACGCGCCAAAGGTGGAGGGGGTTGTGGTTGTTACCTATGTTAGTAGCCGTTCAAACCTGATGGATAATTTCTGCTTCCACATATAAGTATTTCATGGTACAGAATGATATCTTATAGTCTACCTAGGTAGCAAAGCAAGTTGATTCTAAACCAGCAGGTTGGCCTTCAAGCCATTTCATGTCTGTTGATGTAGTGCATCCTTATGCTCAAAGTATCTCGTGAAGAGATGGTTCTTTGCAAGCACTAAAGTCCTGTTAGCACCGATCTTCACCATGTCAAGGATAGTTCTATGCGTCATTCCATCTACTTGGCGGGCTATTTTCCCATGTCGGGACAACGAGACTAAGTTGGAGGAGCTACCGTCACTAGAGACATATCAACGATGTCACTAAAACATGAACACCACAATAGATGCAGTGCCGCTGTGCTCCTTGCAGAAATCCCATTGATGCGACCCGGAGAGCATCAGCAGACAATGGACAGATATTGAGCAAGATTCTACGGTCGATCACGCCAGCCACGCCTCAACAACCGGCCCCAGCGCCTCCTGCAGCCACTCCTCCTCACCGTACCTCAGATCCCCATCAAACCCATGCTCGCCCTCATGAGTAATAAACTGGATCTTGTCATGCACCGGCTGCCCCCTCGTCACCTCACGCAGCCGGCCAATAAACGGCTGCGAATGGTCCGGCGGCACAACAGTATCGTGAATCCCCTGGATGATCGTGATACCTCCCCTAGGAAGCTGCACGCCCTTTGTCAGCTGCTCCAGGGGGTATAATACCGCCGGCTGGGATGTCTCGTTCGAGCCCCGCGCATACCACTCGCCCAGGCGCCCGTATTCAATGCCCGCCAGCATAAGCGGGGCGTAATCTGCCGTCGTCGAGGAGATGGGACCCTCGGGAAGCGTGGCGAGCATAGTATCGATAATTGACTCGTTAAAATGCTGCCCGAACGGCGGCGTTGATCGCGGCTCCGTGAAATCGGGAGACTTCATGTCGACGGTCGGGTACATGGCAATCGCTGCGCGGGGGATGATTCCGCCGCTGGACTCGGCGTTGGCAAGCTACAACGCTGAGTTGATGCTCAGCAGCCCGCCTGCGGACTCGCCGGTTACGAGCAGGTGCGCAAGGTCGAGCTCGGTCGGTGTCGTGTGGTTTGCGAGGAGATCGGAGACTGCGGGGGACCCGAGCCAGGTCCAGAAGTGGGCGATGTCATTGTAGACGTCCAGTCCCGTTGCTTGAGGCATCAGGCGGTAGTTTGCGCTAATTATTACGGCCTCTTTTTCCAGTGCCAGGTCTGAAAGCCAGTAGGGGAACCAGTCCGTGTAGAGCGAGTCTGCTATGACCTGTTGATGAAGATGGTTAGCGACGGGGGTCTGAATGGGTTGCTTGAACGGGTCTAGGGCACCAGTCCACCACCATGGAAGCGAGCAATGGTTGGTCTTTTGCCCTCATAAGATGTCTGAGGGATAAGGATGTCGGCTCGGATTCCATGATCACCAACATACTTGTACGTCTGTTAGATAAGATCGAACCCTTGAATCTTAGTGGAGTTTGCCATGATGAATTGCTGGGAATGCTTGGAAGTCTCAAAAACCAGAGGCTTCACGGACATTAAATAGGCAACATCTGGGGACTAAGCCAGCGTACGTAGGTAGGTGGATGTACTCGGACTTAAGCTTCCTTAGTTTAATGAGTTGCGCGATATTGCCAATCACACCTTTCACCACTTATCAGCGTCGTTGCACGTGCATTAGCGCTGCCAATTATCGGCGGCACATGTTTCTCCATGTCGACGTTAATATGCAAGTTCATGGCCCAGTTATTGCTCATTGGATGGGATGGCTGGGATCGGCATCCTTCTCTTAGCGGCTCAATCTTGACGCCCTTCGAGCAACATCTGTGTCTAGTCCTCCAATGGCGGACTGCGGATTTTATCGCTTTACGCATACTCAAGGCACGGAGCGGTGGCGGGATTTACATCTATCTATTTGAAATCGTACTTCGTAGTTCCCAGGTAAGCAGTGCACTCTTTTTACGTGCCGAATCTGTATGTATCGTCGTTCCCAGGCTAACTGTAGGTTGGAAACAAGCTCATTGCTCAACACAACTTAGGAGGTCAGTGCGCCGGCAAAGTTACCTGTATCAGTGCCTTGGCTGTGCAAGCGCAGTAGGGCAAGGATACAGATGGTCAAATGCAGGCTAGTAGTTTACTGTGTCACGATCTAGAACAACATGTGTTTCTTAGGATGATGCAAGAAATTATTTCATGCAGCTCAGCTGGTGCATCTTGGGCCCTTTTTCACCAAGTACAACAGTGCTAGCTGAAAGCATAAAGTAAACAAACAGCCAATATCCCTCATGGTCACACAGTTCATTGTTGTCTGTCTGTTAGGCCTTAGAAGAAGGAAAAGTTGGCACATGAGGACAAATGGAGATACGGCATCAAAGGGAACAATGAGTACATTAACTAGGCTCGAACAAAGACGTACGGGATAAGTCATATACCTTGTAGGATTCCAGTCTTCAAGTATCTATCTTCACAAGCGCAACAAATTTCCGCCTCATCACAACTTATTATCACCAATTCAATCATTCTTGTCCAACCTGAATCAACCAACCAAAATGCCGCCCTTCCGCCTCTTTGGCCTTCCTCAGGAACTTATTCTCCTCGTTCTCGAGGTTTGCACACCCGAATCCCTGGCTGTATTCATACGAACATCCAAAGCAGCATGGAACATCGGCCACCCTGTCCTATATGACGTCCCGACCGTCAAAAAGTTTGAAATATTTGTTTTCTGGGCGGCGCTGGAGAACCGTCCCAAGATCTTGCCGTGGATACTCAATGATATCCTCCCCAGCATCCAGGACCCCTCTAACGGTTCGTACAATGAAGTCGCACTGGAAGCCATGACAGCGGCTGCTAGCGGTGAATTTCCCGACCTGCTACCCACCATCCTCCCCATCGTACTGGACCCCGCAAACGGGCTCTGCAGAGACCTCGCCCTGGGTGCGGCTGCTTGCGGAGGATGTTTTGAGATCGTGGACTTCCTCCTGAACAACGGCGGCGCGCCGACTCTAGCCCTCAGAGAGGCCACAGTTGGTGACCAGGTCGAGCTCGTGCGCACCCTACTATCCCGCGGGGTCGACCCCAGCTTTGGAAACGACGACGAGCTTGCTGTCGGCGTAGGCCGGGAGAATATCCTGCATTACGCTGCGATAGATGGTGCCGCGAAGGTTCTAGACTTTCTTCTAACATCGACAGATCCACCTCACCAGCTTGATATTGATAAGGTCGATACATACGGCGACTCTGCCCTCCTGAAGGCCTCGCACAAGGGGCACAGCAATGCAGTCGCCGTCTTGCTCGCCAATGGCGCGAACGTTGACATATTTAACATGCACGGCAGCACTGCCCTTTCATGGGCCTCGTATAAAGGCCATACTGTTGTTGTTGGTATGCTTGTTGATGCGGGTGCTACAATACGTGATGGAGACGTCAGGGGTTGGAGGGTACGGGACATGCAATAACCAGCCTGACCGCAGAGGCCACTAGGATGTATGAAGGTAGGATGTATGTTCAAAAGAAGGATGAGTTGTTTATTCTCTATATTAAGAGGGATTTAGAGGTATCATTACCCTTCCATACCCCTAGTATTAACATACTACTTGCCTCTATTTTTATTATTAAATTACTAAGCTGACTACTATTTCTAACAAGTATTTACTATTATAGTAGATTTATATCATTTTCTTTCATCTCATCACCCAAAAAGGTCAAAGTAAGACTGCATAGTTTCTATAAAATGTTAAAGAGATACTCAAAGTTATTAAATACTTTTTAATAATTTTATGGCTATCAATTTTATTTAAAGCCTAGCTGAAATATGTGATTATTTCTAGAAGTTTCATAATATATTTTTAAGACTTCCAGTTCAAAGAGTTTAATGTAATTATTTAT
>RHLP01000404.1:0-23782 GCA_003719405.1 Aspergillus incahuasiensis
GAGAAAGGGGAGGGCGAGAGAGGACGGGGGAGTGGGAGGGGGCAGCGGTGGGCCGTGGCATTACCGGAACGGACTAGCCCCAGCCCAGCCCAGACTGGGTGTTACGCAGTCAAAGGACCGCGTCCGCCGGTCTCTTCTTTAGTGACTTTACACGACAGAAGCCTTTGTTCTCGTTCTAAGAATAACCTCCTTGGTTTATTGCCCTCTGAGCCATCGCTGTTGCTTGATCTGAGTTGGAGAGCAGGATTGCTACATGATCGTGTTTCTTGCGTCCTCTGCTGCGGGCGTCTACTGTTAGGAATCGAGAAACGCTAGGGAAATGACGCCAGACTAGAGCCAATAGTACGCATCGAGCACGAGGCACTGATCAAACCCCGTGGCAGTTGGTCCACGGCCAGTCCTCGCCTGTGATGATTTGGATCGACACCCGTCCGCGAGATTCGACCTGGCTCCATCAGCACTGAGTTGTCTGAGGATCTCTGCCTGTTCTCCAGCACGGCGCCAACTACGTGAATAGTTTACAGACTGCGTCTGGAGGATCACCAAGGTTGGAGGAGCAAGTCGATTCTACCCCTCTTCGACTGGCGGCTGGTCGACTTCGACGATGACGGACCTTGCAGGCTTGCAGCAACACCGCAAGCACGGCCAGTGGCGGCGATCGGGATAATTGCAGGGCGCACATCACAATGAGCCAACGCTCATCTAGCGAGGCCGAGACCGCCGGCGTGTTTTTAGCGCACGCGGGTTCCTGGATTCATGTGGGGTCTCGGTGCGTGCCCCGAAAGACCTGAGATTCTATTCTCACGAGCTTGGGCCCGCTTGTCGTGTTGCGCCTCAGATTTCAAATCTGAATGGAAAACCGAGTATGAAGTCAAATATAGGGCTTTGATCGCAATTGCTAGATGTTTCCAACATACAAGGTGGCTCTCAGAACTTGATGCCCCTTTTCTTGCACTAGCAACCTGCCTCACCATGAATACAAGCTAATCATCTGCCGAAGAGCGAACCAATGCGACTATTACACCCTACTTGCTGGCATGATCCTTCGCGTGTCTACTCCGTATTCCCTGCACTCCAGGTTTGGGAACGAACTGGTCTAAGAGCTGAAGAACGAACCAGTTAATCTAAGAGCTTAAGACCATGCCCTAAGTGATCTTCTGGATCACCACGTGTATGGCTGAAGCATAAAGCAGTCAAGAATGCGAGCCACATTCCTCGCCCTAAGGCTGAAACAGGTCTCCCCTCGGCAAGACTGCAAACATGATGTCTCTGCATTCCTCTTTACGTACGAAAAGGACGTGCGAGTAATGGTCCAGTATCATCATGCGGTGTCATACTGGCAAGCCACGTCTTTGAGCTACGCCGTCGCTCCGTGATTCCGACCGGCATGAACCCCTTGGCTTTCCTGAATTTGGAAGTTCAGATCCGTTGCAATGGGAATAGTCCGTTCAACGTTGACGCGATCCCCAAGCCTGATCACTGAGACTCCACGAGTGAAAATTTGACCCTGTCCCTGACTCCTGAACCAAAGTCCAGACTATGCTGATCGACGTCAATGCTCGGTGACTGCTGATCAGCAATCTTAAAAACACGATCATTTTTTCTGTATAGCAAATCACGGCCGCTGGACGCAAAGTCAAGCACCAAATCCTCGCTCTTCCCCTTGAAACGATTGACCATCAACTTGGACTACTCCGGAGTATCGTCGCCTGTACCCGACGCTAAGCCTGTTCCTGAACTGATGCCGTTCCCCCACAGCCAATTATTGCGCTGTCCAGGCTTCAACGCACTCCGGCTGGATTGTTCCAAGGTTCGCGTTGCATTGCAGAATAATAAAAACAAAAACCCAGTCCCATGCAGACGTCAATCCTACCGGGTATCACCAAAAGCTCCGAGCGGCGGACTATCGATTGCGTTGCTTTTTTCTGTTGCGCCTTCCTCAATCCGTGTCCACGCTGCCTAATGCAATCTCTCTCTTATTGGTTGCATCGCTATTCCGACAGAAATCACCACTACTGGCCAAGACCCTGTCGTGCGAGACACATGTACGGCTTGGTGATACACGTATACTTTTGAGCTGGCATCGTGGCCTTGTCGAGCTCGGGCAATGTGACACGAGTAGGACTACGGGTAATTAGCCGTCAGGTCCGGTGAGTGACAGTGAAACGGACTGTCCACAGCCGTTGGATAATCTATGATCTAGCTTTCCCAGTGAACTACCAACATAATGACTACTCGGTCCCAAGAATGCAGACAACGAAAGCACCGCCAACCCCACGACCACTGTCTTCCCGCCGCTCTTGTGGATATCACTTTAGTTTGATTCGCAACCCATGTTGACCGCTAGGTAGGCCCCTCAAAGCTTAGACTTGACGGGCCCCGTCGCGACAGCCGAGCATTCAATCTCGACATCCGAGTTCATAGGCAAGGTCTTGACGCACACGCACGTCCTTGCCTGTACAATAAAGTTAGCTGTAGCTGACAGGAAAGTATATCGATGCCCCGACAGGACATGAAACTCGTTGAACAAGAGAGATGAGATTGTCAAGACAACATACAGGTCTCGGCTCCGGGAACCCCTCCATATAAACCTCATTCATATCCTTGAAGTCTTTCATATCAGCCAAGAAGATATTGACTTTCGCGACATCGGCCAGGCTCGAGCCGCTTGCTTCGAGGACTGCGGACATGTTCTTGATGATTTGGCGCTGCACGTGATCTGTCAGCCGTAATCTTAGGTACAAAGGCAATGGAAACAGCCCTAGCAATGTTCTAAAAGCACAGGCCTGAGGCTAGAAGAGCCAGCAACATACAGTCCGGTCCTTGACGGTCCCCTCAACCATTTTTCCGGTCTTGGGGTCAATGCCCAGCTGGCCGCTGCAGAACACAATGTTCCCGACCACGGTCGCTTGGGAGAGGTAGGGAGAGGGCGCCGGGGCGTTGGTGGTGCGGATGTGGATCTTGCTGGTCATTGTGGATACTGTATAGATTGTCGTAGTGGTTTCTTAGAGAAGCAGGGCAGCCTGAGCAGGTGAAGAGAGAAAGGTTGGGGCAGCTTGTGGTTAAATGTTGGAGAATCAGTTGGAGATTTGGAGTAGATGCGGTCTGCCCCACTGCGATAAGATACTCTGTAGCCACCGCGGCATCCAGGTCAGAGGTTATTTTCTAGCTATATGGCTATAAGACTGCTACTGCGTTTGGTTGCTGGCTTGATAAGAAATAGGATATAACAGATAGCTTGCTGTTAGACCTTTATTGTGTTGGAATTACCCTGGCAGCTGAATCTCTGTATACTTGTTGTGGTCTTCCCGTCGATGTATATTTTTTGACAGCTCAGTGAGACAGGCGTATGTGCTTGGGTGAGAATGAGGTGGTTGTAGAATAAATACTCTCGATCAACGTATAGAAACAAGATGCGCTTTACATCATGGTAGTCGCCGTTCCAGATCTAGAGAGGCTCTCATTCAGATGTAATCATGGGCCTGCATACCGTACAGGAAGTCCTGAAGCATCCATAGCATCACTCTCTCACTGAGCTGTTAACAACAGACTCTTTAAAGTATGAGTATGTGCTCAAAGCTTTCAAGCCTGGTAATAACTGACCACTTCAAGAAAGAGACGCCTTTATAGAGTCATTCTTATGAGTCAGTGAGCATTCACTGACGCTATAATCCGCGCAAACCCTTCACCATTCCATCACTGCAGTGGACTAACACCAGCACACAAACCTCAGCACCTTTTTTCCTCTCTTTCAATGGACTCTCATCCCCCTTCCTGTCATTACAGTCTCCTTTCCTGCTGTACCCTCTCGCTTCGATAGCAAGCAAGCAAGTTCAAGACCACATTGATATCATCATGGACCGATCCAAATCAATCCTTACACCCCTATCTCTCTCCCCAGTCCTCGAAGAGGAGCCAAAAGACGAAAACGATGTGAGAGACAAAGCAGCCCACGCAGAAGACCTCACAAGCGAAGCCGAGACCGAGTCCGACGATAAAGAAGACAGCCTCCCCCTCGAACTCTCCGTCCATGGTCTAAAAGCAAGAGTCTACCTCAACTGCGCCGAGTGTGACATTGTCCCTATGAGATATCTCGAGAAGGCTGATCGTTCGCGTATGCAATGCACCACACCACACCCTCGTTTAAGCCCAACACAACATGTGTATAAGAAAGAAGAAGAAAAGAAAGCTAACTGACATCATGAGGCCTTAGCTCTCCTGAAACGCACACCCTGGATCTTCCGCGCCGTTGCAAATGGCCGGGCCGTCAACATCAGCAAATGGAGCAAAGTCGACATCCGTTACCGCGGGGTGTTCAAGACACTGAAAAAGGTACCCAACTTCGGTGATGGGCTGTTTGGGTCTTATACTGCCCCATCTGCCGATACGGCTTCTGCTGCCGACGATCAGGAGGACGGAACGAACAATGGACGGGCGAGTACTGGTTCTCGATCCGGCTCCGGCTCATTATCCGGCTCTTGTTCTTCGTCCAAGTCAAAGTGGCCATCGTCGAGGATCGACTTCGAAGAGGCCGTAAAGGCGCAAGGGCAGGTGGTCTATGCGCTCCTCGACGAGGTGCTGAGCATGTTGAACATAACGCGTGAGGCAGAGAGTCATCGGGATTTGTTCTTTCTGAGGTGCGTTAATATTTGTCATGGAGGTAGATGATGATTAAGTCGTTGCTGCATGGATAACTGATATACACATGGTCAAGACCGAGATTGATTGCCTGCCAGCCAGAGTATTGGACTGGGTATCGCGTGAAGCACAGGGACACGCCGTTCACAGCAGGCTCAGTGTCGCTTGACCACGAGCCAAGTCGAGGGACGCCGCGCGCCGTGATGCCCGTGGCGACGGTAAGCCAATTTCCGCAATATCCATAGCCAACCAAGCTGACATAGATCTGACAACACAGACAAGCGATCCTACCATCGCCCTCAAGAAAACCCTCGAAGGCGAATTCAAGCTCCTCCTGTCGCAACTCCTGGTCAACGTGCACCGCCTCGCACCCCCGGGCGACAAGATCCCCGACCAAGAGGCGTTCCTAATAAGCCTGCACGGCTCCAAGCTTCACATCCTGCGCGGCATCTTCCCCGGCCAGAAGACCAGCAAGCTGTGGAGCGGGCGCCACAACCCGAGCCCTGCGGACACGGAAAGCACAGGCAGCCTCTTCAGCAAGATCGGCGCCGGCCACGCCCATAGCCACGCCCACGGCAACGGCAACGGCAACGGGACAAGCGGCAGCGCGAGCAGATTCTACAGCAAGACGAACCTCGAGCGGCTCATGGAGAGCATTGAATGGCGGCAGCTCTCGAATCCGGAGAACGAGGTTCACCCGCGCTCGTTCCAGATCCTTGCCAGCCGCGAGTACGATCTATGGCTGAAGTGGGAGTTTGGCGCTGCGGTCAAGATGCTCGCGGGGCTTATGATGTATCTGATGAGTGGGCAGGCGCGGTGCGGGGTCCTGCAGCATGTGTTTGAGCGGTATCCCTATGATGAGGAGTTTGAGCCGGAGAGTGACACTGGCGATGATGCTGCTGCTGCGGAGAAGGTGGTATATGAGCAGAAGGAGGTTGAGGAGGAGGAAGAGAGACTGAATAGGTACAAGAAGGAGAAAAAGGACGAAGAGAAGGCACGGCTGAGTGAGTTCGAGGCGATCAAGGGGTCTGTTAAGGATAAGATTGAAGGGCTTGCGGATGGGTTGAGGCAGCCTTGGTGGGATTGGGTGTGGGAGGATAGAGGCACTGATGGGGGTAACAATGAGCAGGATGGGATGATTGTTGGTGGGCCGCATTAATGTACCGTGGGCCATGGCATTGGAACAAGCACCGAAGAGCATAGGATAGTACCAAGTTCAGATTGATCTTCTACATAGTAGCGGAGATAATCAACAGACTTACTCTCATTCTTGCCTGTGTCTTCTCTCAGACTCGAACTGGGTGAATCCATCAATGCCCCACCCATCCTCTCCCCCAGTCCTGAAATACTCGCTGACAACACCCAGTGCGTAGCATGTACCTCCCGTGGCAATTCCAGCGATTAGCATTCGCCGGAATACCATTCTAAGCTTGGATTCTGGATGGTTCTTGCGGGATTGCTCAGTGGATGGACCCCTACTTGGCAGATCCCCGTTATAGAAGTCATCATGTACTGGTTGGGATGTCGCCTCCTCAGAGAAATGCCCTTTGAGGGAGCTTTCTGGGTCATAATTTATTCGAGCGGAAGCGCTCTCTGCAGGTCCCTTTCGAAATACAAGGATATCCCCTCCACCAGACACAATTTCATATCCCTCTGCATGCATCTGGTTCAGACATGGTAAGAACTTGGCGGGATTTGCTAGGCGGGTGAGCACTTCGGTTGGATGCAGATGCAGGCTCGGGGCTCGCTGTGAAGATATGGTTTCCGCCTCTGTTACTGTGGCGGAAGATGGATCATACACGAATATGCGATACATTTCGGCGGCGGATGCTGCACTCTTAGAGAGAGGCACTTCATGGGTTGCTGAGGATCCAGTTAGGGCTTGATCAGGATTTCCTGGAGTCGTTGGTTTAGTTTGCTCGTGAGAACCGCTCGTTATTTCGACCGTGCCCACAACGGACTTGTCATGCTGTTCTACAGGGCCATTGTGTGGGATTGAGCCCTCGTCGAGGTCTTTTGTCGTCTCGGCTTCTATTTCAGATTCGATGCTTGATCTTCTGGTGTCATAGGCGGCACGAATATCACGCGCGCTTAGTTGCCCAAGTTCCTCATCTCTATTATCGATTGTAGCATAAGCCTGCGGCGTATCAGTGGACAATCTCGGATTTTCGCTATCGCGCCTAGACAGAAACCCCACCCGGCCGAGCAAGTCTCCGGAGACAAAGTACTCAGCTACTGGTTTCTCAGAAACGGTTCGGTTTTCGTTGTTGGGATCATGGGAAAGAGTATCATGGCCATTATCCTTCGATGTGACCGGACACTGGACCTGACTATCTACCTCCGACTCAGCGGGGGCTTCTTCCGGTGTAATACGCATTGCTTTAGGTACGCCACCGGAGCCCTTTCGAGTGAATGGTGGTGCGTATATCTGACTATCAGAGTCAACAGAGGGCTTTGGAGCAACTTTAGGTCTCCCCACAGCTTCAGATACGCCTGTGTTTCTCTGAACCACGTCGTCGACAATACCCGGCTTATATGTGTTATGTGCACGCGTCCAAGCTTTCTCTGGAGGGGAGATATCATCAACAGAATTGAGCGTTTCACTGGGAGCGTTCATGTTTTTTCGCTTCTTTTTGCTCTTTTCCACCCGATTGGGGCGCCCAGATGAGACAGGGACCATCCGGCCACTGATTGGATCAAACTCGAACTCCGTCCCCGAAAGTCCCGTTGAAGGCTGACTTTGTATACCTTCAATCCCAATCCTTGTCTGCGACTTCCACTTGCCCTCGGTCTCACGAACAAAAGCGCTGGGGCCATTTCTTGTCTCCTTCGCGCCAGGGAAAGACTGCCTCTGTGTAGCCCCCGTCCCAGTTCCAGTCTCCGGCTTCCGCACCTCCTCATGCTCACGCACAGGAGCGCTGTGAGCATCTCTCATTTCCTTGCCCGTCGTATCCATAGTCATTTTCCCCTTCTCCGCATCCTTATCGGACAAATGCTCTTCATTGAGCCCAAACACCGACCTCCACAGCGCCGTAAACCTATTCTCCAGCTTGTTCCCCCAATTCAGGCCAAAAGGTACGGCCCGCCTGCCAAAGACAGCTGCGTATGGGTCCTGATCAATCTGCTTCTTAATCCATTCCATGCGGCGTTTCGCCGCATCTTCCCAGATATCACCATGCCCATCATCTCGTTTGTTCCGGCCCTTTGTTTCCTTATGCTCAGACTGGAACTCAAAGGAGCTGGGCTTAGGGCTGCTCCACCCCCAGCCCCATTCAGGGCTCCGCCATGACTGGTAGTGGTAGTCTGGGTATATAGTCCGCTGGTCCCAACTCCGGGTGTAGTGATCGGGTCTTCGAGATCGGGGGTGGTGCTCGAGTAAGATGCGTATGTGTTTTCGATGGAGACCGTGATTATAGTTATATCGTTGATACGAGCAGCCGTAAAAGCTGCGGATCTGGGGCGATGGAGTAGATGCGCTGGAGGCTCTTGATAGCTGGCGTATGCTTGTTCTTGTTTGAGCCATGATTGTGGTTCATCGGATCATCCGGCTGCGCGCGCTGAAACGCCGATCAAGATTTCAATCACATCGGAGATCGGCAGAAGCCCTCTTTCCTGTAGGTAGATAGATAACCTGGGATGGAGCCTAAGACCTGTGCAGAGGGAAGAGCATTGGAGCTGTGGATGCGGAGTGCTGCTTATCAGTAGATGCGGGGTCACCTGCCAATGACGTGCCTGACTCAGCTACTCTGTACACTGGATATCAGACATCAGCAATAGAAAATCAGATTCTATGTCATTATTCATCAAGTCTATACCAGCTCAGATCTCTATAAGCGATACAGCGTTGCTGGAATCATCAAGCACGGGGTCGAACGAGATAAAGTTGCTCCAAAACTTCAAGCCCTCAATGCCCTCCTCCCTGCAGAAGATGCCCTTTTCCTCTGCCATCTCTAGCTCCTCAGTTGCAACACCAACGCTCCAACCGAAGCGCTGGGCTGCCTCTTGCGCTGTGATCGGACGCCCGAAAAGGCGCCAGTTCCAGGGTACAGCATCCGGAGGCGGAACCTGCCGGAGGTCGGCCATCCAGTCCTGGAGTTGTCGAAGGGTCTTTTCGTCGCTCCAGTCATATCGCTGGACCACCAGGAGACCACTCTTGAACCGGCGGAGCCTAACGGGTAATTTGAGCTTCTCCCAAAGCTCGGCAGCTCGTTGAAAGTCCGAAGGACTCACCAGCTCAACGCCGTTTCGGGAGCGATTGAAAACTGCCCAAAGATCAATCAGGCTCATTATGCCACCTTCCCTCTGGAGGATGCCCTTCCGGTCATCGGTGAGGTATTCCGCAAGGTTCCGTGACAGTTCGGAGAGGTAAAGGTTTGCTGCGCTAGATCCGAGCATGTCCTTCGTAGTGACCATTCCCAGAGCGGCAGCACTTTCAGAAAGAACCGCGCTGGTTTCCGCAGATGATTCACCACTAGTCATGCCCGATTCTCGCGCCAGTGTCTCAGCAAGTGCGACAATTTGCTTCGCAGAAGCCATGAGCGCCTCGAGGTCCTCGAAAGCATTTCCGATCACGAGTTCGTTGTTTTTGCGAGCTTCAAGGCCTCGTCGCTCCAGACCAGCAATTCCGACTCCAGATGACGAAGCCTGCGCACTCACAGGAACAGACAAACCAGTTGGATCCGGCGAAGACGTAGGCGTTGATTGCGACGGCTGCTGTGGCGCAGGGGGTGCGTTGTAAAGTAGCCATTTCCGTTGAATCAACGCCCCCTTTAGCCTCTCGAGGAAGATCTTTTCGCCTCCCGCTCTAAAGGATAACTTCATATGATCGGTGATTGCGGAATTTCGAATATTTCCCTCCTCGAAGATCGGTGCTGGAGAATCCGCCCTGTCCTGACCGGCAGACAGCAAAAGGTTCACACTCACCAAAGAAGCACCACATATCTCACAATCGACAAGAGAAGGATGATTGAGAAATGTGCACCGCGGGCACATTACCGAGCCCCCACCATTCGATGCCTTCGTCTGTCCGTTCCCCAGGAATGCAGGTTCCTGTCCAATCTGAGCTACCGCCGGGCTCGGCAAAGGACTCTCCCGACTCGTTGCCGCGGTTATAGCAGCCTTTAGGACGGTCGTAAACGGAGGTTTTATCCCACAGGCAAGGCACGGAGGTATCGGTGTAGAATTCGTCGCCGTAGAAGGATCGAAGTTCGACGGCACCGGGTTGGAGAACGAGCAGATCGGACACACCCAGGTCGCGTTCAAGGTTTTCGGCGGCGGCGGCGTATAGCTCGGCGCTGAGGTTTGAGAGAGAGGCGATCGCGTTCTTGCTCCCTGCGGCCTCAACGGAAGCGCCCGCGACGGACTTGCACTCGAGCTCCGCGGTCCGTCCACGTGCTTCACCGGCTTGGGGTATATGATGATCTTCGGCGAGGATTTCCAGAAACCGGCCTGGTATAGATGAGCATAAAGCCGCAAGATAGGCCGGGAAGGCTTATTACTTGATATTCGGCCCTGTCGATGTCTTTAAGATCAATGCCGACAGAGTACCTCCGCGGCTCGTCAACGGCGACGTAGCAGACTCGGTGTGACGTGAGGTACGCATGGCCGTTTTGGTAGTTGGCGATCTTGTATTTGCTGTCGGTCAGAAAGAAGCAAGAGTCAGCCAGTGTATCTCGAGTTGATCAAAGAAGAATGTATGAGAAGATTAGCAGCAGTCGTATCCCACTCGGTAACTCACCCCTCGTATAACCCCACTGCATCTTGGACAAAGAGTAAAGACTCATCGGGCAACAGTAATGGGCGGAGAGCGGTGGTCAGATCCAGAGCCTTGAAAGACATCTAGGAGCTCGACCAGCATTTCTGCGAATTCAGCAAAGACCTAAGAAAGGGGACTGCGGTGCCTTCGTTTGTTCGTGATCGGAGACTCCTTGGCTGACATAATAGGTGTTGGAGAGCCACCGCCCAATTAGGTATAGTCTCACGCGGTCCTCAGGTATAGATTCTCGTACAATTAACGCTCAAATGCTGATGACTCTAATCTAAACTGCCTATCAACCGTTGTAAAACTACAGCTTTGCACTTCCCTTAAGCACGCTTGAAACGAGGCTTGCAGCTGCCAAGGTCTCTTCATCCTTAAAATGTCTCCCCACAAGCTGTAGTCCGATCGGAGCCCCCACATATCGTTCAGGTGCATATTTCTTCCATTCACGCTCATCTTCTTCACTCCTGGGCTGGTAGTATTCGTCGACCGGGTCCAGTTGCGTATCCACAAAAAGGCCACTGGGAAAGGCTGCGGCGGGTTGATCCAGGATATTCCAGATAGCCGTATAGTTCCAGTAATGCGATTCGCCTAGGACACACGCAACACTGACATGTGCAGGACATAGAATGAAGTCTACACCATGTGATTTCATGAGCGCATGATAGTCGTCCCGATATACGTCGCGCTGATAGTTGAGCTCCCAATTTTCGGTCACGGTCAGTGGCGTTGAGCGGCTATACTGGAAGGCCCACTCGGTGAGAGTTAGGGTTGGCTCGCCGGTCTCTGCAATCAGCTCACGGTTGCGAGCCGCTGCATCGGCAAAATAAAGAGATGACTTTGTTGCGTTAGCATTGTTCCTCGTATCTCTTGGTTGGCTTTGTATGTTGAAGTGGGTGCTTACGATGATATTCCAACCATGGTCATGGTTGTAGGGCTCCCAGTCAACCACGTTGACACCAACAGCTCGGAGTCTTTCCTGCGCATGCTTAAGGGCCCGGATAATTGGGGGATGCGGGCGAACACAGCTATCATCATTAGGACTGGAATCCAACTCAAAGCATAGACAAACTTACCCATCATCCCACATGATAGCGACTGTTATATCTTCTGTTGGACTGACTTGCTTCCAAGGCATCGGTACCAATGAGGTCTCCTCATCCCATGGTTCCTGATCAAGGAGTGCGCGCTGAAACAAATCAAGATCTCCGACACACTGGCTAGCAAGGGGACCGATTACGCCAAGTATAGATTCTTGCCCCGGTGCTGGTACTTTGGAGCCGCCGTATGGGTTTCGATGTATTGTCGGACGGAAACCATATGCATTGCAGAATGCCGCTGGGCATCTGATCGAACCTCCCATATCCGAACCAATGCCTAGTGGAGCGCACTTAAACCCCATAGACGCTCCTTCACCACCTGATGATCCGCCCGGGCTCAGATTGCGGTTGTAGGGGTTGAGGGTCGTTCCAGTGAGGTTGTTGCTGCAACATAGATGCTTAGAAAGTTAGTCGTTGCAGTGAACAAGGCTGCGGACGAGGATTACCATAAGAGATTGAGGCTGATTTGTCCGCACATGGAAGACTGCGCCTGCTTCCTCTAGGCATTCTATGATTAGGGCATCTTCTGTTGCGATATTATCTGCCCTTGTTGTATATTAGCAAATGGCTATACCGTAAGTCGGGATAAAACGTACCAAACACAATACCCTGCGTTCTGCGTGAGGCCTTTAAAACCTATATGCTCTTTGACGCTGATGGGTATACCATGCTGCAATACTCAGTTCTCGAACGACTCAAAGTCGATATAATCACTCAAGCGTACCAATGGTCCGACCAACCGTCCTGTCTCTTTGAAGTACTCATCTAATTCCCTAGCTCGCGCGATGGCTGTCTCGGCCATGAACTCAGTGGCGAAATTCAGCTACCACCAGTTAGCGTCTTCTGGCACAGATCAGTATCTCTGACGTACCAGCTGATGCCCAATAACGGATCTTTTCAAAAAGGCCACAACTACTTCTTCGGCGCTAAATCGGCCCTGGCCCATGGCCGCCACGAGATCTGTAGCGGACGACTCCGTTATAGCGAGTTCCTTATCCGTGAGCATCCTACTTTCACGTGGAAAATCGACCACACTCAGCCGATCCAAAGGAGGAAGTTGGTCGACAGGTACTAGCCACTGTTTCGGGACTGATTCCTCGAGAACGTTACGAGCTTTCTGGGCTTGCGCTTCCCAGGTGGAAGACATGATTTTGATGGGGGATTGAAATGGGTCGGAACAGTTGAGGCAAGTTGGAGGGCTCAGAAAAGAGAATGGATTTATACTGCTTTTTGTTCTTGCTGCGCGGTGTCACACCACTACTGTGTCATAGTGGAAAGGTGCGATACAGCAAGGATAATCAGTGAGGCACCGGTAGATATATACCCCGCGTCTACCGGCTGATGTCAGTCGAGCTGCTTATAGTAAATCCCAAGCAGTCTTAGTGGGGGTTGGCTTATCAGTTGGAGACTTGGGGAAAACCTGCAGAATGTATAGGCGCATCTACCTGCCTTTCGAAGCGACTTTATGCAATCTAGCGGCTCCTTTGCGTATAAGACATGGAACCAATTGATCGCATGGCGGAATATTGGACTTGAATGTTTCACGAGTGGCTGTGATAGCTACATAAATAGGACCAGACATCCTCGGAATCATTCCGCAGAGGGTGTACCCCTAGTCATGACGTCCACAATGGGTTGAACCATTTTCGATGCGGCAGAAAAGGAGAATTATATGTAGTGCTATTGAGGAGAGAGAAAGATCCAGCGATGAAGGATGAAGGGAGCAACAGAGTCAACCTTGGAATCACATGATGTTCAACCGATGAGGCCATCTTTTCCCCGCGAACACCCGTTCTCCATCAACTATCCACAACATGCCAATTCATTGCAAAATGAGCTGCATTTGGACTGACATTGATCGGAGAGCTTCTCATACCCTTGCAGCTCACTTATATCGCCTTGTTCTTGCACCACGGTCGCCGTTCTCAAAGGTATCGCGATCTCAGGCATGATGGATACCGAATGTACTCCCCACGCGTGGAAGCACTCTTTGATTGTTCGCGACAGTTCCGAGAACTCCAATATCGACTGGTCTGACATGGCGATATGAACTGATGCGAGGACCTTATGCTGGCTGAGCCGCCATATATGCAGCTCATGGATGGCTAGCACACCGGGAATCTAGAAAGCCTGAGATAGAGGTCATACGACATGGACTAAGAAGCCATACCTTTTCAAGATCATGCTTCACATCTGCAGGGTCGAGTCCGTTTGGAGCACTTTCAAGTAATATGAGACCAGATTGTCGGACTAGAATCATCAGCTGCGACCGTATCCACGAACAGAGCATTAACTTACTGAGGGGAAAGGCAGAGAGGATGATCATAGCTGCAATTCCCAGGCTGGTAGCGGGATCCGCATAATACCTCGCCTCGTATTTTGTCAACCAAATGACCAATGCTGCCACCATTACTCCCAGATTATTTGCTGTATCGCCCAAGACGTGAAGAAACACCGCGGTCATGCCCAAGTCGTGCCCGCCAAAAATAGGGACTTCTGTGTGCTCGAGATGTCTGTGGTCTTGATGCTGGAGTGGGTGTCAGTGGAGCAATGGATTCTCTCGATGAGTTCAAACCTTGGCTTTGAGTTCAACATCGCGCTGCTGCTCGAGATCAGCATGACCTCCATGATTTCCCTCCGACTCTGGTTCGTGGTAATGATCATGGTGACTGTGATGATCGTGATGATGCTCTGGACACCGGTCAGAATCATGCATCTCAATATATTACAAGGCAAGGCACCGTGTAGGAAAGTTGCACAGATTATATTGAGTCCCAATCCAATGGACCCAATGATGAACATAAGCCTGGGGTTCTCGACATCTAAAGCATGTAAGCCAAGGCCTTCATCGGATCTGATCAACGTACGATGCAACGTGATGAAGCGCTCAATGGATTGCAAAAAGATACTAATCCCCAGCGCAAAAAGCAGGCTTCCGTTAAAGAACGCGCCCAAAACCTGTGCTCGCTGCCATCCAAACGACAGTTCTTTGGGTGACTGCTCGGAGTTCGAAATCTGGTGACTTGCTTTAGCATTGCCCCTTTCAAGCCGACCAGGTCCGATGGGACAAAACAAACCCTGACGGCTACAAGAGCAACAATGAACCCGACGAGATCGTTGAGCTGGCCAAGTCAGCTATGGCTCCCGTTATTTGACGCTCACTTACATAGTGGAAGGCGTCTGCTACCAATGCTAGGGAGTGAGTATAAAACCCAACTATTGCATCCTCAGCGAAGCCTTAGAGACGACATCTCAAACTCCAAAAATCGCGCATGCCTACCTGAGATCTCTGTCAAAAAGAAAGCGGCCGAGATTCCTATGGCCGCCCCCAGCCGTTGAGACCGTGATATCCTGAAATTCATTGTCCTAGCGCGGGGATAACAATAGCGAAACAGCAAGCAGCGTCCGTATTTGACGCCCTTTCCATCCAAAAAAAGGACCGTATCTGCCAACCTAAGCGCCGTCTTTTCTGTCCTGGACTCCGATTAACTGATGCAAGGGACCCTAGTTAGCTGCCTTGGCTGTGCGACGTGAAGAATGTGGGATAAATCCGCGAAGGGGCAAGAGCGACCTGGAACATACCGAGTCAGATACTAAAGCTACAGCACCAGGCCGAGGAAACCAAGCTTTGCTGCTGTGCGTGGCACGGCTCTCTATGATTGTACCTTAGGCTGGCAAGTCGTAGTACATCATGCATGCCTTGCACCTTGGTATGTTCGGTGTTTTTGCTCTCGGTCATGTTTCAAATAAGTCCAGCAAACCAAGCGGATCTTGATGTTGTTTACTGGAAACCCAAGGTAATACGTTCATTAACCCGAGCCAATATACATAGAGCCGACGCTCGTTTCTATTGACTTTATACAAGTCTATCAACCGTGGCCGAAGTACCTTTTGACTTTGCGTGGGAACTAAGTTTACCTTCGCTGCATTGTTTGCAGAATTCGACATCCCCGATTCTCGATCAGCCCCAGATACTCTGCGTCCTAGCCGGCGCGACTGGCTATCGAATTATATTGGAAATACTGCCTCATACTCGCGCAATTGGCAGCTCCAGCTGTCATGAGTCGTGCAACGCCTCTGACGCAACATTATCTGGTTCAGGGCATGGTCACGGCACTTGTGGAGTGCAGGAAAAGCTCTGTTCAGTTTCCAAGGCCAACCATCATGAACCATCAAACCATCGATATCCACCTCGATTGCGAGGTGGGTAAGAGGTGGGTACAGCGGATCGAGATCTACGAACATACTATTTCTTCTATACGGGGTAATCCCAGATCGCCCTCTGGCAATCTCAATCGACTCGCTGATGATGTCTTCCCAAGTTCAAGAAGTGGGCTCGCCGATCTTAGCAGCAGATATACTGGGCCCGCGATATGAACTCCTATCTCCCACAGCATCACTGGCCAGCAGTTCTCCGAGTACTCCGTGACTGGCTCGATATGTCTCCGTAACCATCGGGAAAAGGAGAGCGGGCATGCACACGGGCCTGCAGGGCTCCCTGTATAAGGCCGGTTTCCTGGTCCTGAACCCCAGCCCGATCCTCTTAACCATTGATTCACAGGCTCCTCTTTACTTAAACATTCCAATCTACACACATCTAGTAAGTAGCAACATCCACTCTTCGCATGTAGTTTGCGTCTAACCTTGAACAACAGCCTTCCACAATGCTTACCTCAACCCTCCTCTTCGCCTCCGTTGCCCTTTTGGGCCTCACTTCTGCCGCCCCTACATCGGCTGACGCCCGTGCAATTTCAATCGACCTCAAGCGCGAGGCCGACCTCGAAGCCCGCGATGACGCCGACCTCAAGCGAACAATTTCAATCGACCTCAAGCGTGAGGCCAACCTCCAAGCCCGCGACGACGCCTCTGACGGCGTGCACGTCGGTGCGGGCAGCCTTGCCAACGTCGACGGCGATAACCTTGGAGGTGTTGGTAAGCTTGTCAATGGCGTTGTTGACGCCCTCCCCGTCGACGTCAAGGTCGATGCGCCTGTTCTTCCTTAAATGGCACTCAAAAAGCCGAGTCGCCATGCGATTATGTCGAGGCTGAGGATTTCATGGTGGAAGATTGTATATGTATAATAAATGCTGTATATATCAAGAACTAAGAAGCAATTTGCTAGTCGAAAGACCGTGTTTTTTTTCTCAAGAGATGAGGACATATAGAGCTGAACCAGTATGTATCATCACTCCAAGGAGGTTGCTGCCAAACTTGTTGCTCATTGTAATTCCTATTGGGTGGAGAGACACACTGATGATGAACAAAGCCTACCGGCAACTCTGAAATGCAAAAGCAAACCTTCAATATATCATGGTAACTCGGACCCTGGTATTTGATCTCATCCGATATTCGGGCTTGCTGGCATCGCGCGTCGCTCATTATGGCTGTACGAGGACTGTTAAAGTAGCGGTTCATATGACTATTCGCTGTCGCATGGACACAATCGATATCATCAACAGTTAGTCCGTACGCGGGATACCACCAGGTTTAGCGAGGCGATTCGGATCGCTTTTTGCTTTTTCGAACAAACCCATCGGGCATTCGGTTCCGGTGTTGCAGATAGTCATGCGAGGTTGTCTGGAGGACTGGAACATTATTCTCTGCGTCGTGCACATCATCCTGGATGCCTTGCATGCCACTCTGAATGGCCTGCATATCACCCCGAGCGAAGTGGTTCTCACTCTGGATGGCATGGATTCCAAATTGCAGACTTTCAATATGGTTGTTTGTTTCTCGCATCGGAGCTGCGGTTTATCCTCGAGCTTTTCGAACTGTTCTTGGAGGCCCATGAGCTGCCCTTGCGATTCGGAGCCGTTTGCAACGACACGGCCAGGTGAGGTATAATAGGTACCACCAGTCATTTCCACGGTATGGTTCATTCTAAGCATGCAGATACCAAAGCTAGATTCTATGACTGAATGATTGATTGACAGATTGCACAAACTAGCTAAAGGCCCAAGCAACATGGGCGAGCAGGGAACTTCCCATTCTGCCCGGTCTGGAACATGGTCAAGAACCAAGGATATATCGAAGTCACCGAGAAACCACAAGTCGTCAGCGGATTGTCCGAACACTTGGGCGCATCCGTTTCAAAATCAATATCGAAATACTTTGAATCTGATGGCACAGCACAACTCCTACTCCCGTCTGACATAGTAAACATACGGAGCGCGCCGCCACGCTTTCCTCTTCCCCTGCCCAACGGTCCTCCTCGGCGACGCAGCCTCCTCTACTAAATCAAACGGGAGAGGGGCCTCGACATCTCCAGGCTCCAGGTGTGCAGCGGCATCTAAGTCCATGTCCATGGCTTCGGGGAGCCCGAAGCGCTGCGCATTCTCCTCCTGCGCGCTGGGTGTCCCGACCCCGACCTGACGCTCAAGGTCCCGGAGCACCTCATTCTGCTCCCGGAGTGTGCGGCCAAGGTCGGCAAGGCTCTGGTTGAGCTCGTCCATCCGTGCATCCTGCTCCTGGACTGTACGCGAGAGTCTGGCGAGGGCGGTGCCGAGGTTGTCGATTGTGTCATTGAGCGCCTGGGCCACTTTCTCGGCTTTGCCTAGGCTCGTGGTGAATAGGTTTAGCTCAGGGAGCAGGAGTCCAAGCTGGGCTTCATCGTTGGGTGTCTCGAGCTCCATGGGGGCCATGGCTGATTGGATGATGGATGTGGTTCTGGAGTCTGAGAGATTGTGTGGGTGGATTGTGGAGGTGGGAAAGGTTGGGTTTCGAGGAGACTATCTGGATTGTTATCTTTTATATGGGCTAGAACGAGAAAACAGGAGCTCATGCCCGGTGACTCATGGAACTACTGTTGCGGAGGAGTCTTCCGTGGATGCAGACCGTGGTCGGCCAGTGTCGAAGGATGGCTAAGTATGAAGGTGAACGATGGAACCGCATAAAGACAGCAGACAAAGCAGGAGAAAGGTGGGAATGTTCTGGGCTAATATGAAGCATCTAAGTCACAGATAGCGTCAAGGTATATATAATATAAATCTATGAATCGTATATACAAGGCAAAGGCCAATCAACCAAGAGATCTATGCCACATCGAACATCCAGCCAGTCATGACAGGCTATCAAGGATGCCATCTCATCTGATGTAAAAAGAAGAAAAGACAACAAACTCACATGTTATCCTCGCTCCACCGACTCCTCGCCTTCAAGTAAGCCTGCTGCTCGCTCTTCTCCTTACCCTCAGCATCGATACCACCCTTCCCAACAATGCCTCGTTCAACCCACTCCTTGCTGCCCATCTCAGATAACCTCGACAACGCACGCGCAAAAGCAAAGCGCTCCTCGTCACCGCTGAAAATGGAGGACGTCTTGAGCGCTTTCATGGACAGGCCGAGATCGTCCATCATCATGCGCATGGAGTCGGAGAGGTCGGTGTGTTCGCCGTTGTCATCAAGGGATGTTTTGACTTCGGATTCTGAGATGAAGAGGTTTGTCAAAGGGGTGGCAGTCGTGAGGACGAGTTTTGCCTGGAATTTTGTAAGTATAAGTCGAGAAAGGTGGCCGTTAGAATATACGAACCCGACTCTCGTAAACAGCATCAATAAACGTAATGAACCTCCTCGCCAGATCCCTCTGATGCAGGTTCATCCCCGGGACATCTGTGACAATGAACGCCTCGTAATTCCGCACCAGCTCGAGATAGTCCGCCGCGCCCGTCGCAGCGCCAATCAGCTGCTGGAAGCTGAACTTCGCGGCCTTGCCGCTAGCAAGCGGGACCTTGATCTTGCGGCCCCAAACTTCCTGCGTCGCGGGGTGGGGAGGGTCATTGATAGGGTCGCCGAGGTAGTCGAACCATTTCTGGGCGTGCTGCTCGGCTTCGGGGCCGAGCGGGTGGTGGTAGACGCCGGATGGGGGGCGAGGGATCTTGCGGTAGTCGGTGGGGGAATTGAGGTTTATTATTGTCAGGAAGGTCTTCAGGAGGGTGATGCAGGGGATGAAGGATTCGCGCTGGATGCCGTTGAGGTAGAGGTCATTAGGGTGGCGGTTGGAGGTTGTGACGAGAACGACGCCGTGGGACATGAGGATCTCGAGGAGTCTGAGAAGTCTTAGCAACGCAAGTCCAGGCCACCATCAGGGAGAACAGAATTCATACCTGCGCAGGATCATAGCATCCGCAACATCCGTACACTGAAACTCATCGAAACAAAGCACACTTGACTTCTCCGCAATTTCCGCCGCAACCAGCGGCAGCGCATCAAAGTCGTTTCCAAACTTCATCTTCACCACATGCATGCGTTTATGTACATCCTGCATGAAGTTGTGGAAATGGATGCGCGACTTGGACGAGATATTACGCGGCAGCGTCTCATAGAACAAATCCATGAGCATCGTCTTTCCGCATCCAACATCACCATACATATACAAACCCTTGGGCAGATCCTCCGAGATTTTCGTCTCCGGCTTCGCAGGCGGCTTGCTAAACAGAGAGCCAAAGAACGACTGCTTCTGCGGCGCGTCAAGCGACTCTATACTAGGCCGCACGACAGCAGGCGCATGATACGACTTGAGCCGCTCGTAGAGATCCTGGAGTTGCTCGATGATCTGTCTTTGGTACGGATCATCCCGCAGTCTCCCCCGCTCAACTCGCGCATTGTACTCCGCTAGCGGACCGCCGCTGTCCCCGGTAGGCACCTCCTCAGGAGTTGTAGCCGTGGTCTCCGCAGCAGCCGCCGCAAACCGCCGCTGATGCGCCTGACTCAAAGACACCGTATTCCACCGCCCGTAGCCACCGTACCTGCGCGAAACAGCAGGTGCCGCTCTCGAGCCATGAAAACTCCTTCTGCAACCTGCAACAAAGACAGGTCTTGATGTGCGCGCGGCGGCGGGGCGTAGAAGGGCTCGTTTGCTCAGCGCGCCAGCGACGTGGTCGGCGCAAAGCCTAGCGGAGGGGGCGCTCATCGGGGTCTAGATCGCAACGACTCGGGGACCGAATTGTAGAGGCAGGCGATTTCCGAATGGAAGTGCAAATGGTGGTCCGAGGCTAGTAGGTGTCTAAACGTAGATTCGTATCGACCTAAGCGATCTTCTCTATTGTTTCCACTTGGCCGGCCGGATTCCGTGCTCGTTGGGCAAAACGCGGGGACGGAACTTCGGAAGAGATGACGAAACGCAGCAGCGTCCGCAAGGCCAGGTCCAAAGTGATGAAAAAGGGTATATGAAAGGTCTATAAGCAAAGCAAAGAAGAGCGCCAATTGCAGCAAAAAGCAAGAGCAGTGAAACCGAGTCTCAGCCTGGCAAACGTGAGGCGAAAAGAAACGACCCTGTTGCCGAGGGAGATAAACCCAGGTCACGTGATTCGGAACTCGGGCGGCATCCAGATTTGGCGCCGACGAAGAAATGGGCATGTGCGGTTTACCATGGTTGACGCCAGGGACTGAATGAATGGCAAACTCTAACCCTTGGAGTGGGAAGGCGGTTGACTGAACTCAGCTCTGTATATATGCATGCTAAATTTTATGTACAGATGACGACAAACATGGAAAAGGGTATGAGAGCAGCAAAAGAACAAGAAGCCAACAATGTACATAATCGTATCAACGTTTCTTTCAGGCGTCTCAATCTGACACCGAATGTCACATCAACCTCGTGAATTGAATCCGACAGAAAAATGCACTCGTGACGCTGGAGGCCAAAGCCAAACCAACTGACAAGAAACCTGAACGCCGCGACATGGCATCCCAATCACCCAAACAAAAGAAAAGAAGTTATGATGGGCTAAAGTAGAGGCTGACACAAACAAAGGAGACGACAGCGAGAGTTGGCATATGAGGCTGGTGGGAGAGGGAGGGAAATAAACTTTATCGTAACAAATTCTATGCAAGCCCGACGTAAAGGGTGAGTTTGGGATTCCGTTGGATGGCGATATCGAGATCGCTGTCGCTGATCAGGTCCACGTAGGTGCCAGACGGCTCGTCCTTGTATTGCACTACGATGTCTTCGCTGATCTTCAGTCGGTCCATGAGCTTCTCTTTGAGTTGCTGGACATTGATATCGCCCGGGACGCGAATCGCAATCAAATCATCCTGGAAATTGACCTTGACTTTTAAGGCACCTCCGCTTGAAGTTGAAACTTGCGTAAGCGAGCTCTGCTGTCGAATCATGGGCGGTTTTCCGTTAGGAATAGAGCTCGACGTCTGCGTGCGCTGGTGGGTATGGGAGAGAGAATGAGAATGAGAGTGGGAGTGGGAGTGGGAGTGTGAGTTTCGCTCCGAAGGCCCATTCTGCGGTTGAGACGACTGCCTCGACGCGCTGGGCGACAGCTCCTGCCCAGACGAGTGCTGCGAGCCGCCTGAGAATCGAGCATCCTCCCCAAAAGCACTAGGGTCAATCTCAAAGTCGCCTTGTCGAGGTGCAAAGAGCTGACGGACAAGGGCACAACGAGTAATGTGCTGAGGCATAGATAGAAGCTTTTTAATATATTCATCGAGGTTATGGCGGCGACCATCGGAGATGGCATCGGTGACGTGAGCGACGGGTCCTGGCATGAAGGGCAGGGTTCTTTGCTTGCCCTTGGCGCCTGCCTCATCCTCAAACTGGGTCAATAGCGCGATCTGGAAGTCGTAAAAGTCGTGGTAGTATCGAGACAGCTCCCAGCAGCGACCGTCCTCCATCTTAACTTCGATGATGTACCAGTATTTATCATTGTCGAAGCAGTAACGAGGGATCGAGGCAGCAACGGGTGCGACTAGGGGTTGGTGGCTCTGGGACGGGTGTTGCTGGTGAGCAGACTGGGCGATGGACGCTTTGCTCGCGTTGCGGGTATGATAGGCCTGCTAGTTCTCGTTAAACCTGCGGCAAATAAACCAGGAGCATTGACTTACGCTAGCATGGCCGTTCTGGCTCATGTGGCTCATGTGCTGGTCCGCGCTCTGGCGCACTGACATCCTTTCCATACCCGAAGTGACGGATTGCATGGGACTACCGCCACCAGCCTCGATCTTGCCTAGAGTGATACTACTATTCTTATATTCGGCAGTCATCTTCTTCCACTCCTCAACCTTGGGAACACCAGCGCGTCTGACAGCCTCGAGCGGATCAGTGACCGCCTGCCCACTCTGCATGTCGCGAAGCTCAATAAAAGCCACGGGGATGAGGCCGGGCCCACCGAGGCGACCGATGGGTTTCGCGACAAACCATTCTGGGTTCGACTGAGCGATGACGATGATAGCCTCGCCTGCTTTGGCGTCCAACTCGTCTGGTCGCTCGGCCTGGAAATCGTATTGGACGACGCCGTAGACCATGGCGCCTCCGCCGGCTTTGCCCATCATGGAGGCCCGGGGAAATGCGGGGTGGGGGTGCGATTGATAGGATTTGGAAGAGCCTGAGCCGAATTCAGAACCTGAGGAAGTAGCGCGATCAGCGAAGCCCGAGTCGTGCGGTTCTTTCTTCTTGCCCAAGTCGATGGATCCGCTGCTGTCTCGTTGGGTTTTGCTGATGACTTCGAAAAAGGCCACAGGCACCAACCCCCTAGCGGTAGGGATAAGGGGATTGCACGCTTCGTACCACTCAGTGTCGTTTTCCCTGCTGATGACGTGGAAGAAATCGCCCTTGTTGAAAGCCAATTCCTGGGTATTCGCTGGGTTGGGGGTGTATTCAAAAAGCGCCTTGATGACCTGTACGCGTCGGAGGGGGGATGGTCAACACGGGACGAGGAAAGGAGGGGAAAGTAAACAATGGAACAGTGTGGTGTGTAGTTGAATAAAGAGAGACTCGACAACAAAGCCTATAGGTAAAAAGACCGAAAGAAAAGATAGGGCAGGTAAAGCGCACGCACCTTCTTAGGAGGCAGAATGGCGACGGCGGACTTGGGCGTAATGGACAGATGGTGGTGGTGGTGGGGTTTGGGATCTTTCTCCCCTTTCAGCGAGCGCCGGAGAGCCTAAAATTTGTGGTGTTAATACGGATCGCCTAATCATCGCTCAGAGTCAAGGCGGTGGTGCTCTGCAATTTCCAGAGGACCAGCCCGAGTCCCGACTATCGCAATCATCGCTGGGCCAGCTTACCTTCATGGTAGATTGTCTTTGGAATTATCTGGTAGATAGACAGTTACGCCGTAGTGATCGAGCCTCGAGCGATTGTGAGAATCAGGAAATCGTGCTCGACAGGTCACCGGCACCCATCCAATATAACCCCGAGGCAAGCCACCAAGTCGCAAAACAAAGGAGCGAACGTTATCCGCAACAAAGAGAATGTAATCCGCAAGACGTCAGAGTAGGAAAAGAAGGAGCGACAAATATCCGAAGGAGCGTGGTAAGTTGAGTCACGGGAGGGAGGGAGG
>RHLP01000405.1:0-59837 GCA_003719405.1 Aspergillus incahuasiensis
ATTTATATTATATAAACAGAGATTAATAGTTGTAAATATTTAATATTGATACTGTAAACCAACATTGGAATGATATTCAACTGCTGTTGATACAACTCACGGGAAGGTCGGATGGGTATGCATATACGCTAGTAAGTCCACCCACTCGTCAGTCTCGCTATCGATGACTCATCGCGGGTCTACCTGCCTAGGTACGGATAGGCAGAAGGCGTCTGTCCTAGGGGCGGATACAAACATTGCATTCCGCCCAGCGCCTGTGATACAATGTCCCTAGCATGGGCCCACAAGAGCTGGAGTCCCCATCCGTGCGGCGTACACTGGGGGCAGTCCATCCGTGTGCCGTGTACAGGGTTGTACATGAAGCCCTGTCTCAGCAATGCGCGCAGGCAGTCGCTGCATGCAGATCTGATTCCTTGATTTGGAAAAGATAGATGGCCAAACGGTTAAACTATTTGTCAACATGCAAGTGTAAAAGAGCTCTATGCCTTACGACAAAACATGCGTTTCGACTATCGTGAAGTACAACCGACAGGATTCAGGATTGCGGCTGAATCATACCCATTATCAGGCCCTTGCGTACGCTTCCAGGTGAAACATGCATGTGCAAATTTAGCATACTGTTATGGCATTGCGCATAAGCTACAATGTTATCTTCCCTGGTGGCTGGGCGAAGCATTCGGGTGGCAACGCAACCAGCGGGAGAGGAGGACTCTGTTACCCGCGAATGCTAGGAAGACTGCATCCCAGGGCGTGCACTGATCGACAGTGGACCAAGGATGTATTACCTGCATGCCGATGTATGCTTTGTGGAGCCCGCCTCGCATTGACAGCTGGAATTGCAGCAACATGCAGTGTATACGCCTCATCGCCCCAAATCTCGCAAACGGCAGCAACGGGCGCAGTTAATCAGATTCTCTTTTAGGCTTAGGACTGGGAGAAGTGTATGTCACAATGTGAACATAGTGAGCGCATCTGTTGGTATAATGCATTACAGTCATGGTGGCTACATTGTACATTTGTCTGGGATGTCCCAGTCACTACCCTATCATTGCCCCCAGACATCCTGTGGGGGCTAGTCGCAGGAGGATAGTTTATTTTTGATTGCATGTCTGCTAGTCATGGCATCTAGAGGTTTCCGTAAACGTACGGGTGAAGTACAGTGACGGAAGCGGAGGTGAAAACAAACAGATATGTCTCGCATCCAAGCTCCTTTTTGCCCTTGACCTGCACGCGCGTATTCCGCTCGCAGCTGCAATATGGACAGGGATCCCAGCGCTCGAAATAGCGGCGTTTGGTCCCCGGAGTGACGTGGACTGTCGTCGAGGATGCGGAGCTGGGGGCTTCGTTTGCGCGCGTTTGTAGCTGGGCGTTCAGCGCCTTTTTCGCCTCGCCCACTTCTTTGGGCCTCCTACGAGGCTCAAGCAAGGCTATGTAGCAGTCCAATCGACTAGTCAAAGCAAGATGGTAGCTACGACACCATGGATATTATGTATACTGCGCGGGAATAGATGGGATGCCCAAAAGCTAAGTTTGGAGCTGGAGATGGATAGCCCTGGAGATCCCTGCGCCATTTCCACCTAGACAAGGCGTTTGCGGGTGCTGTTCGGCGCCCGAAAGCCTAGACGGATCTGCATCATTGCAGCAGATCAGGACGGCGGAGACCATGCATCAAGTCCAGCCTTCGAAGTAAGACAGATGGGCACGGGCGTATCTGTCGACGTAATTGGGTCCCAGCCCTCGATGGCAAAAGTACTTGCCTCAGATTCCACGAAGTGAAGTGCCTTGCCTCACTTCTCGAGCTTAATTCTTGTGTAGCCTGTGCGGACATATATATATGGCCCGAAGTCCACTGTTCCTGCTGTACTTGATAATTTGGTTTCCATCAACACCCTTCATCTTTTTGTTGACTGTTTCCTCTCCCCCGGCCATTTCTCTCTAACACTCTCTCTTGCCCTTGTTCCTATATATATATACAGCTTCTTCGTTATAATTATTCTCGCTCCCCATGTCTTATTCATACCACGCTCCTCGTGTATTTATACATTCACTTGATGAAGATATGACCCTCGGGGCTCGCCCACTGCTATACATCCTAGAACTCGTGAAGCAACATCAAATTCTGCCTGAGGGCGCGTCCACCTCAGCACAGAGCATGCGACAAGAGACGCAAGCAGCCGGAGGTTCCTATCTATACTAGACCGGCTCAACACCCGCGGTAAGCATAGACTTCATCTTCAGGCTGCAACGATAAGGGATCGTCAACTGACACAGTATGTTCATGCCTAGGAGCAATGTCGCTATCTACTCTCCTCACATTCAAACCTCAATCCACCAAGATGAGCTGGGTCAAAACCAATGAACGCCCGCGCCACACAGACACCAGCTGCAACAAATATCGGTTGAGGCTGACGTGTATCCAGAGCAACCTGTTCGAGGAGCGCCCCATTTTCAGTATCCGCGAGACCAACAAACCCCATGGCAAGCGCCCATGCGGCAGCAATTCCCTTCGCGAAACAACTTTAGCTTCTGCAACGGAGATGCGCGCGGGCCCGCTGCAATATGGTAATCTCATATTCAAAACTTGGACAAGTGAGAATTATGTCCCGCGACAGACACGACGGAGACCTCAAACACCACAGGCTAACTATCCATACCGCGGCCGAAACGACTGTGTTGAGAACCTGCGAGTGGACTTGGTGGCTCGAGCACGCGAGGATGAGATTTCGACACGTTTCTCAACGAATGGGATTGAACTTGTTATTTGTGCCGGTTCCCGAGGTCCATGTTCCGAATAAGCATCTCTACCCTACTTACTGTGATAGATGTTGCACTATTGGCCGCTGACTGACCGGGCGAGCCTTCACAGTACTAGAGAATAGTACGGTTCCTAAGTTATCTGCTTTGCAGGTCGTTAGGCGGGGATCTTCGGTCACCTCACGGCACGAGGCGGGACAAACTACGAACTCCGCCATTCAATCCACGGGGTCAATTGGCGATAGTCAATTCTCTGGGTGAGGATATCTCTGCTACAATGTGTCTAAGCAACCACTGACAAACCTTGCGGAAAGCATAGGGGATCGGGCTCGAGTAGCGACAATTGGGACCTTCGAGTTTAAGGTCATGTTCCGCTTGCATGGAATACGATTCCGTCAAGCTTGGACAGAAGGGATCTGATGGAAAGGATCACATCCCTTACCGACGCTTGCTTTGCCTGTGAGAATTTCACGTGGTTGCTGCGCCTAACAAGACGTGGATACCCCCATATCGATAGAAACAAGGACATGTGCACGCGTCTCTTTTTCTACTGACGCCAGCATATGCCACGGGTCCTTGTGACTACAGAATCATTAATGAACGAACCGGTCCAGAGTCTGGCGGCGTCCTTCATGAGGCGCTGGCTTCCAAGCGCTTACCATGTTTGCCGCTGGAACTCCTTCTTCAACAATGCACCCTAATACGTGATGCTGTCAATGGAGGTGGCTTGCAAGATCTGACCATCTGTCTTTTGTCCGGTCTGCTTGTTTCAAGGGTTCGGTGTGATCATGCTTCAATATTAGCAGCATCCCATGCAGGCTCACAAGGTATACTCAAAGCTTATGTGGATCGCGACTGTGCACTTCCTAGTGCATATGCCGTCCGTTCTGGTCTGCTTATCTGCGGCTGATGCTGGTTCCTACGTGGAAGATCGGCTTTTCTGACTGTGGAGAAATCACAATTCCGCAATTTAGCCTGCTCGGTATGTTACAGATGCTCATGTCCATGTCTATGTCTATGTTTACCTGCTTACTCGCTCGTTTCATTTAGACGTGAAGGTGATGGCTCTATGGCTGTCTTCTGGACTCCGGCCAGTCCAGCGATATAGGTATATAGCCTAGTGCTCTCGATCCGTGAAGAATTCCTTCTTACGGTTTCCGGTATCAATGGCAGCACTGTTGCTTACACTGTGAGCAATTTCACGGCTCCGTCATGCGAGGTGTCAAATGTCAGCAACAACATTTGCATGGAGGCAGCTACGTCTGTAAGCTGACTTGTCGAGACCAAGGCGCGGTCCCTAGGGGAGATCAACATCTACATGATGCTAGTGCCTGGTTGGTACTGTAAGAAGTCAACCAACCAGGCCCTATGCTTCGGCTTGGTAGAGGCTTCTTTGAAATGTCCTCGGTGGATGGTGCATGGGTCGAGTATTCTCAACGTGCGGCACTCGACATCGGATGACCGGAATCATGACATGGCGGCATACAAAGCGCGCGCAGAGGTGTCTTTGTGGATCGCCGATTCCCAAAGGATGGATCTTCCAGCTTTGGCGGAGAAAACTCTGGAATCAAGGTATACACTTGCACTGCGGCATTGAAGCGTGAAGCGGAGAACATGCAGCTTGAGGGCCACATACACGCCAACCAGGCAGTCATGAGAACAGCGGACGATGGCTTCTTTGGCGGAGCATGCATTCGAGGCTAGTCAATACCGTTGAGACACTGTGGCCGACTACCGAAAACGATGCGACGAGCAACTCCCCATCCCACGCAGAGACCTGTCGAGTTCCGTCCGCATAGCCCTATGTGCCCTGGGGTCGCGGTAGACAACCGGAATTGACACAGCTGCCGGTGGGCTGGTTAGCGCTCAAGCCGAAGGAAAAACGGAACACCCTAGGACTTTCCGATCCACGGAGGGAACCATTATAGGCCCTGGCCGAGGCTGTAGCTGTCGATACCCCTCGGTCTGCTCCGCAGGCTGGACAAGCCCTGCCGCAGCAAATGATCCGGTCGAACGGCCTCTCATGCGAGGAGACCCTTTCGCCTGGTCCATCGATATTATCCGATGTCAAAAGCAAAGCGATATGTCCCGCACTGGAGGACTGGAGTCGTGCTGCTACCTCGCGTGTGTTGTGAGGTATGAAGCCCTGTTCCAAGCGCTGGCGGTCCACCGCGACTACAGCCCCGTTTCAAGTGGATTTCTCGGCAGCGCAGGGTTGCCGTCCACCTGGCGCTCAAGTATAGGTGCCATTGCCATGGCAGCTGGTCATGCAGCGGGCATGTACGCATTGGCTTGCCAGTACAGACTACAACTCGCACTATCCGAAAAAACGGAACTATAAGACGTGGTTGCTTGGCTATCAATGGCGCGAAGATCTTCGATACCTTTCGCTACATAGCGATCAGCAACAATAACCGAGTATACAGCCAACTGTGACAGGGCTGACAGTTTCCGTGCAACGGCAAGAGATATGGGTCATGGAATGGATCCATACTCAACCAGATGGCGAGTAGTACCGTGGATGCCGTGCAATAACCTTTCATCGCCTGATGTGGTATATAAGGCCCATCTGCCATACTTCGCGATGACAGTGAGGCGGTCAAAGCCAACCATCGTCCATCAATCCTCGTTCCGTTCCGTTTCCGGACAGAGTGCAGGCGATGATGGTAATGGCCGTCCAAGGTACGGGTGCGAGAGATAAGCGTACATCAGACACCCACTTACAGTCTCCAGGAATCCTCATTCTCGAATGCTCGGTCAGGTCAGCTGCAGCCATTTTTCAGGTATATGGACACGTCAACAATTCTAATTGGGCACAACCTGCGTTGAGGCCTAGACGTGCTGCGCATTGTGCACCCGCGCATTGTTGACTCAGGGTCGGCTTTCATCAGGCTTGATGCTGTGGGTTCGCTTGCTGGGTTTATGGTATGGATGGACTGGCGTCTTCGACCCAGTGTATAACCAGGCGGCCATTGACATGCACTACGGGTTCAGAAGGGCCTGGTGAACTCCCTACCGTGCCTTATCCGAAGACACTAGGGACCCAAGCTCAGCGTGGTGGTTTGACCACGGTTTTCCTCCAGCCGAGAAATGCTCACCCTGATGGCATCGATCCTCGGAATGCGTCTCGGGAATTTCCACGATGTTCGAAAGCCGTCCTAGGCGTGTTGTCTCAGCAAGAACCCAGATGGTGATGGTGTGCCGTTTTAGATGTCACCTACAATCGACAAAGGTAACGGCACTGTCATCAGAACATGGTGTTTTCTGCCTGATACAGGTAAAGACGCCAATATGGCCTGTTCGGGATATTTTATACGACCTTGCCTGGCAACAAGATCTAAGCATATCCCTTAGAAAATGATGCTCTCGGGTGCTTGTCTCTTTCCCCTGAATCTGGCCGGGATGACAATTCTCGATCAGTTATGCTCCCTCAGTGACCACCCGGGATATTGTGATCAAATATGGAAGAAGGTCCAAAAGTCGAAACGCGGATCAGGTCCCCTAGACAGACGGGGGAGATGCAGTCAAATTGGTCAGTTTACACTTCCGATGAGGTGATCAATGAAAATCTGGAAACAAAGGGGAAGAATGGTCAGCACTCAAAAAATAGGGTGCAGTTGACCTACTGAGAATGTTCTCATTTCTGCACTCTGACAACATTAATTTCGAGATTATGAAGACGACAGATTGTTTCCTACAGACGGCCTATTTCATCGGTCCAGGCCGATGTTAACAACAATCACGTTCGCTTTACAAAGGCCTTAGGGGCTCTTGGGGTGCAAATCAAACAAGCAACTCTGACTCAGAATGGCCCTGCCAATTCACAGACCGAGTTATGGATGCCATATGGCTGTGCCAACAGGAAGGAGAGGAGGGATCGGAAGAGGGCTTACAGGGCGCCATTAGCACACTGGACGCGTTGCCGCAATTGGGAGTAGGGTAGGTCAGCAACCACTTGCGAGCGAGTATTTGGCCATTTTGCGGAGCTGACGGTCTATGGTTTGATCTTTAGGTCTTTTCGCAAACTAACTATTTGGAAAGCAACGAGCAGTCAGGGTCTTTTCACCCCCATGCGCTTCATGAAGATGCCCTACTATGCCGGGAAACGCTGTGGGAGATTACGACCACGCCCTACCCTATTCCCGTGCCCAGTCACACTCTACCCTTATTTCCCACAATCCCAGGGGCATGATCAGTGTTTTGTCACCAGAGCGGGTTGTCTGTTTGTGGTCTGCTACAGATACGCAAGGTCAATGCGTTTAAGGCTATCCTGGTGGGAGACAGATCATGAACTCCAACTCTGGTTCCACGTCTCAAGAGGAATAAGGACGGCCGACTTCCGAGTCTCCCGATTTGCGCCTTGTCGCTCGCCATCTTAACGGAGTCGAAGATGTCGAACCCGGTCGTCAGGCCTAACCCCACCCTACTAGGATAGCAGTCCACGAAGAACTGGCGGACGATGCTCCGCCGCGACTTCTTAACATGTTATGAGGGGTCCTGGGCGCCTTTCGTCATCATGTACTCTTGTACCTCCAGAGGCTTAACCTGATGTTGCCGCGCCTTGGAATGGGGCGATTCCGCTGGATGGTGGAGCAGTCTCCAGGTCCTCCCCTGTGTCACAACTATCTTCGACGATGCAGCATGCTGTATTGGATCTCCGTTGCCAAAGGCACGCCGTCGGCGGAGGGGGGGGTTCTAACACAGCCCTTTCAGTCCGTCCCGTAATTCATTCCGCTTTATTCTGGGATTATTACCAGGACCGCAGGTCGACTGTTACGGCCATGAATGGGCAGTGCTTTGGACGCCGGAGCAAACCCCCAAGAAGTACGTGGGGCTGAGTAGCATGGAAGCACAGCGTCATAGGGAGCATGAGGAAGAATAATGGTGCCGTGTTGCTGGTTTGTCACTCTACCATTTCCGAGCCATATGTGCTGAGGTTTTCGCCAGATACCTGGACAGCGACCGCGGCATCAAACTGAACCTAAGGATGGGCGGGGTGTCCAAATACATGAACCTTGCCTCCATTCCCGCCACGCAAACCGTGCACCAAGCACCACGTAAGGATACCTCGAGTGGGATCGGACGAGGACTACCAGCTACGCCTCGCTGCAGAGTGCATGCACCACTGTATCGACCATACTCCGAGGTCCCGTTCTCATCATCATCCGCGATCTACTATGCTTTGCCAGTATCCTATGCATTCACCGCTCAGGGTCCGCTCATATTCTTCATGATGGATGCTCGGCTTTATGGAGTTCACTGGACCTGGCCGAAAAAACGTCCCCCCTCCTATGCGACGTGATATGCTGGGCCATCATGCGGCGTCCTGCTCCTCAGCTGGGATTAATTGGAAACCACGTTCCGGCCGTGGGTCGGGTGTGCGTGTGCGTATCAGCACAGCATGAGTTGGTAGAGGACAACGAAATCGGTGCCAATGTCGGGCGGAATGAGCAGCAATTAGGGTAGTAGCTCCTGAGGTCCTCCACAACCACCTGCCGTGGATTTACCTCCGCATGAGACCTAGAGTCTTATTCTCTGATGGTCTCCAAAGACTGGGGGGCTTGAAGTCTTTGTTGTCCGCCGTCCTGAATACTGTACGAGTCGAGGTTGATGGCCTGTGTGGATACTGTACGAGTCAAGGTTGATGGCCTCGGTAGACAGTGTACGAGTCAAGACTCATGCCCTGGGCTTTGGGGGGCATTGCATTGCCAACAGTGGATCGCGCGTGCATTTTCTGATGAAGCGCGGGGTGGAGGGATATTGATATGCGAGGGGGATCAAGAACTTCATATGGCACCAACTGTACGCGTTGGTTGACATACTGTGCTGCTATCTGTCTGGTGTCTAGATGAATCTCGATCGACGTCTGGCGCGCTTGGAAGATGTTGCGCTACGCAAGATCAAATTGCTGATGTTTTGCTTCCAATGTCGAACAAATGGTAAGTAGGGTACGCTCTCCCGATGCAGTACTATATACTCAAGGACTAACCCACCGCCAGGTCGCTTCGCGACAAACACAAAAGTAACATATCATGCTCTCGCCTCCTCTCATTACGCAGTTCTTTGCCTGGAGGTCTGCGGCCTTCCGGTCTCAGCGGCGAGGGGCCCGCGCGGTGCCTCCGTGCAGCACATGAACGCCGTACGGCCTCCAAAAAGCCTCTACTCCTTTTGACCGTGGTTTGAGGTCGACCCATCTAAGGGGTATTGGCGGATCTGGCCGAGTGGCGAAGGATGGCTGGATCTTGGGCACTATGTGATTGCGGAGGCGGCACATGGCCGCTCCTCTACAACGTGTCTGTCAGATCTGCAAAGCCGGTGGGCCGTGCCGAATGCCCCATTCCTGTTGATCGGGAATTGCAGGGTGTTGTTGGCCGCCTTCTGTCTCTCTGGAGGCCCACATTCTGTCTATCGATATCAAGTTGGCGCCTTCAGCAGGGTTGTATCAGGGGATGATGGTGCCAGAAAACAGCCAGACAAAAAGACTAACTGCAGATGCTCGGTGCGATGTCCTGCAACGAGACATTAGGCGGAAGAGTACGTTTGTCTAAATGGCGCGATGTGTGTGGCTCCGGTTGGGCGGCACTTGCACCGTTGTCAACAAAGAGAGCTCCAGGCCACAGGGGGGTGGGTTGTCTGGCTCTGTCATATATCTCGTTTGCCCTTGGATACCTGCGCCCGCGATCAACTATGCTTGTTCCATCGCCCAGCGGTCCAGAAATCAAGATGGTTGATTCGTGGATTGAACTAAGTTCCAGAGGACTTATGCACAACTACCCAGGGCGAGTGTAGGCAGCCATAGGCACAGCCAACTGGAGATTCTGCAAGATATCATTAGGGTAGTCAGATCCAATACGCAGGCCCGACCTCGCGCATCCGGAATAGGCTCATGATAATCATTGGACATGGCCCTGTGACTCGGGGCCGACTATATTGGTCACAAACCGAACGTTTTAGGAAACTCCTATCGATTTCATTCGACAAGCCCGGGGTTTTGGAAACGACCAAACCTTGTATGTGATATAGGGATGCGTGGTCCTGCGCTTCAGGGAAACTACGCCAGAGGTGTGCTGTTTTAGGTCCCTCGCCCAAAACAACAGGGGGTGTGCACTACTATATCAACCATGTGTTCGGTCATAGTTTCCCATACAACACCTCTGCCAGGGTGCGCATGCGAAGTCGGCGACTTGGAGAAAGGGTGTATATGTCGGCCTTTGGTGCGATAGGTTGGGCAGGATGGATAAATGAATGCTGGCAGTTACGCAGCACCACCCTACGTAAAGGCGCCGTTCTGTACCTAGGACAGTACGTCAATGGCAGTTGGCACGGGGCGCTGGGTGTCGCTATCAGAGCCGGACACGATCGCGCGAGGTGCAGATGTGAATGCGTAAATCGATATCCAGCAACAATCCAACACATTATGGTGCCTGCTTGACAGGAACGATTCCAAATGTGCGCGGACCATCTAACGCCCTGTTGCGTTTCCCGTCAACTTACCACGGGGATGGGGTCCACGGAATTACGACACTGGTGTGTAATGACGCCTTGAAGCATGCCGGTGCGCGACAAGTTATGGCGCTCGTCCAATACGTACTTTACAACCCGATTATGTGGCCGAGGCAGTGGGGGAACGAGCCGATCGAGGACCAAAAAAAGAACTTGGATGAGAGGATGCGAACCCTCCCAAAAGGACTTGTAAGCATCCCCTCAGTCTGCAATGCAACGCGTGAAACTGATACTATTGCAGGACAGGTTCCTGATCTACCAACAGCGGACTCCCTTGGATGGACCAAAGATGTATGTCCTGGACGGACAACATCGCAGGCAAGCCCTCAAGGAGCTGGTAGAGGAGCAGGAAATGAATGCCCATTACAGAGTTGAGGACAAGAGCTTGAGTGACGGATCGCGATCAATCATCCCGCATCCAAATGTACAGGTATGGGACTGCAATCAAGCAGCGAGCACCAAATGCATTACCCAGAGTGCCTGGACTCCCCTAGCAGGAGGCTAGTCCAGCTCAGCTGGCGATAAGCCACCCCTTGATTTCCACCAGTGGGATGAAATCTCACCCACCTCAACGCAATCGAAAGGCGGATGGACAAACCTGCACAGCACCCCCTACATGGACAATCCTTACAGTGTACGTGTCAAAGAGAATGGACTGGGACCGCCACTAAGATACTACAGGGGAATAAGGAAGGGTCATACTCCAGCGCATACGCACTACTTCACCCTGAAATGCGCACAGAAGCACCAGATGCATGCAGCATGTTCCCCATCTGGGGGGCCCTTTCATTCTATGCCAGGGTATGACACATTATAGATGCACGCAGTGAGATGTGGTTGTGTCTCGGGCCACTCGCACTATTATCAGCGCAGGATTGACATATACTGGGATCAAGCCCCCCCTGGCTCCATGGTGATATGGTCGAACCACGCACCCGACATGGCGGAAGGTCGCGGCGGAGTACGTGCGCCAGGTTGGACAATGAACATGGCTTTGGCTTCGAGCCACCGAGCAATGCTGATCACAACGGTGTCGAGCTTGGGAGGGCCGCGGTGAAGGCCGCCCTCGCGCCGTACCTGTGAGAGCGATACAGGGTTCCGGATGTCCCACTTGTATTGTCTCGTCTGGATTGCCTTTCCTTCGGTCTGTGAATGATCTTGTCCCGGCAGTTATGGCTGGAGGAAGGCGGATGGGCTTTGGCTCCATATCCCTATTTCCCGCAGTGCTTTTCATGGTCGACGGCAATATTGGGTGGGTTCAACGAGCTCACAACCGACGGGTTCGCCTTATTGCGCTGCCTCTACTCAACGCCAAGCTCAAGATTGCCATGGTCTTGGTGTCATTGTTGCCAGGATCGAATATACCGGGGCTCAGAATGAGGCGTTCGTCTACAAGGTGCTTGAAGATCAGCTAGGGTCCTTGGCTGTGGCGCCGGCCCATTATGTGCGACCCTCCAACGCCGTGGCAGTAAGCTCAAGGCGCGCAAGAAAGATTTAGATTCCTCGCACGGAACCCAGCTACGTCTGTCTTTGCATCACCGTCCTTGGCGGCTTGGCTATGCGCCAATATACACCGGGCACAGTCTTCGTACCATCGCACCAATATGTCGCTGTGATCTTCGACCAGATCCAAAACCTCCAGGTCGTTTGACGTGGCGGCCTTTTAAAAACGCAGCGCTGGACGCGCAGCGTACCCAGATATGAGAATACTTATCTTCCGTTGCACAGTAATCATGCGCGTGTACGGGCGCACCACTGGAACCAGAGATAACGGGGGGTTCACACACACTACTTCAAGCTCGGATGCGTATAGCACTAGATGCACGCGGCATGTTCTCTTGGGGGCCCTTTCCCCCCGGAGCCTTGGATACAACGCATCCCAGAAGCACGCGGTCCGATGTGCTTGGGGCTGTTGTCTCATGAATGGATCAATCAGCTTGTGCCTGAAGTGTCTGTCCGTTGTTTTATTCGATGCATGACGTTTGATGTGGCCGCGGCGCAACTGCCCCGGGCTATCAGCCAGCTCTGGAAGCGCAACGGCAAGAAAGGTGGTCTCCCCAAGACCATTCGAACATATCAAGACGTGCAGCCCAACACCCGGAGGATGCTCAGTGGAAAGGCCTAGGCATATACACCTCTGACAGAGTATGGCCTTAAGCAGCCGTTGGGTAGAGCCTGACAATCGATTCGAAGATACCATTTTCCAACCCTGTGTTCCTGCCTTGGTCGCGCTGAGATTGCCACTTTTATAAGCAGCAGGAAGGTAGCAGCGCAGTGGTGTTCGTTTGGCCCTCTGCGCCGGTCGAAACCAAGAACATGTTGCAGGTGATACAGGCGTCTTGGGTGTCGGATACCCAAGGGATGGGTTATCTGTAGGAGCATTATGAAAAAGACACAGCCACCACGGATGTGGTCCCTGTTCGCGTGTAGGGAGCGCAAACCAGGCGACGATTCCACCATCTCCAACAAGAGGAACAGTACATCTGAGTATGTGTCTGCGAGATATCATAAATGCTCATGCCGGAGACAACGCATCACCTCCCATACGCAGCGTTCTTCGGTCCCTCCGAAAATCATGGCATCTAACACATCGTCGGCCATCCATTCCACTGATGGATCATATACGACACGGGGACGACATGACAGAGTATGGATGGCTGCTCTCCATCGTTCGAGTATCAGGCAGCCATAACTCCCAGATGATGTTCAGCAGCCAGGATGTCTGGAAAATGGCGCTGCCGGCTTGTATCATGTATCAATGTGTGTATCATCCCCAACCTGCTACGTTATTGCTATTAGTGCTAATGTCAAGTGCCTCAGCTACGTGGATGGCAGTTAAGCCTCGATGCGAAAGTCAAACTGGGCCATTATGTTGTTTTGCTTTCAACATCACTGCACTGCCTGAGAGTACAGCTGTCTGCCACTGTGGGGTGACTGCTGAAGCGCCGCACGGTAGGGTATCACTGGCAACTCCACCGCTGGCCAGGCAGGTGTTTCGCGACGTCTGTTCACATAACTGCATCTCACGCGAAACTCTCCAGGAGCTGGAGATGTGCTTGGTTTGGCCGTCTCGATCTCCGGGATACCGTCACGGCGATGTTACTCGCGCAGGGTGCCGGTTGGGGCTCTATCATCATTACGTTGGTTGTACCGTGCCAATTAGACACATCCATGCCCGCAAGCTCTTCACGGTTTACCGCATAGGCCTTGCGCACCGCGCTTCCGGATGTCATCAGCCCACAGGCTAAAGCCGCGTGGTCCTACTTCCAGCAATATCATCAGACTTTCGCCAGGCTTCTGCGGGCTGCCCCAATCCCGCGCACGGTCTTTCGTCAGGAGCTGTATCATTGCTGCATCAGCAAAGCAGGCAGGCAGGGTATCGGCATCTTCACAAGCACAGCGAGCGAGGGAAACACCGCGCGGTCAAGATAGGCCGTTGATCAGGCACCCGGCGCGTCGAGATGGTCGCTTACGGTAATCATCTTTGGATGCTATGTAGCCATGCTCCCTGTTCGTCCTTCCCTTTCGCCGCCCTATGAGGTCGTGCCTTTTCTGATGGATAACCCCGGGTATGGAACCTAAAGACATGCCTTCATGGCAGGCTTCTTGCCTTCTGAGGGTGTTCAGTGGCTCTCGCAGCTGTCGACGCTGGATCCCGAGCTCCAGGATACAGAACCACCATGCTAGCTAGCGCAGTGCGCGGTATGAACAAGAACACCAGATCATAGAGGTAGATGCCACGTCGGAGGTACTGCCACCAGTGTTGCTTATTGCCAGGAGTGCAGCCCACCGAGTCTGCGCGAGGGCCTCAGAGCCCCAGGGTTCGCCCACTCAAGGTCTAGCAAACGTCCACATATCAGCATGTTCCGCCTCCGTTGTTCAGAGATTGATCTTTGTGGCGCACGTGGTGGTGCTGGAGGTTGATGGCTGCAACCGGTCGTGTTCCGAGTACATGGACTGGAATGTACCCATGTATGTGTTGAATTGGAGACGTCTGCGGGTTTTCACAGTTTACCCGGAAAACCCAACATGACTGTGCAAATATCGTACCAGACCCGCGGTGCGGGGGCTCTTACCAGAGAAGACCTAACGCTGCCGTACAAACTTCCGTTCATGTGGTGGAAAGAATAACTAAGTCCCAATATCGTCCTGGTCTTCGACCAGTCGCAGGGTCTGTCCATACGCCACCTCTCGGCAGTCAGCTCGCTCGCTAGAGGGGCATTAAACATGTTGCGGCTGGGTGGTCATGAACTCTGATATGCAATGTAACCTGGTCATTCTGATGGCATCGGATCGACGACATTGCTCCTTCGTTGGGCACTCAGCGCCTGTCCCTTCGTGGATAAACCCGAACATCGGCTATTTTTATAGTCAAAGAACATGGGGTTGCGCGGTGACTGCAGCAAGCATCTCGACAGTGTGAAAAAGCTACGCTTTGCCAGATGCCCCCCTGTTTCTTTCCACGTGAGAAGTTGAGCGTGGGGATTTCGTTTCCGCTCCAAAATGGTCTTGTTGCTCGCCCTGTCCACACCATAGCCCCTATGCGCTTCTCTCCTCCAGTGGGTTGAGTGGAAGACATTGGGATCCCGACGTGTCTACCGAGTCCAGCCTACTCTTGCCATAATTTTAGTCGACGGCGGATGCTTATACGGACGAGTATGACGATGCGGGTGCTCTGCCTTGCTGTGTCTGCTTCAGCGCCACAAACCAAACGGATGGCTGTGGCAGATCCGTGTCTATGTCGACTCCGCATCTTCATACACCCCTCTCGAACCGTTTAGTCCAAGGACTAAAACCATCGACTACTCCAGGTACGGATCCAGTATTATTCTCCATCCCTCTTTTTCTTTTGTCTATACCTTTATCAAACCCTCTTGGTCCCAGGTTTAACAGCTGTGAGCTGATGATATGAGCCAACCCAGCTTAGAGTTCAAGACTCAGGTTAATACTAAATATGGTATGTTAGCCTTTAGCTCCGGGTTCTATCTTGCCATATAGGCTATATGCTAATAGTTAATGGAGGCTCAGTAGAGGAGGCCTCAGTCCATTCTTAGGAATCAGCTATTACCACCAGCCCTGGTAACAATAATATGGACAGCCCTTAGCCCTGGTCTCTGGCGTCTAAGACTGCCACCGGCGCCCGTAAAAATGAGCTGGATCATGAGCCTAATTATAAGACTTCTGGTCTAACAGGGGCAGCTCACTTCAGCCAGTATGTTATTAATCTTGGAGAGATTATCGAGGCATACAACCTCAAGGAGTTCCTTGATATTACCAAGGAGGATATCCACTTGACTGATTGGCATCTTGAGACCTACAGGAAAGCTGTGGAGGATCTGAGGGAGCTTTGGGATGGTGTGGTAGAGTGAGCCACTCGCCTTAGGGCTAGCATTGACTGACACCATCTGATCAGAGCCTTTCACTAGCAATGGTGGCCTTTTCTCCATATGGCTCACTTTTACCCCTTGAGTGCGGCTCCATAAGGTCAGTTAAGAGCTGCCTGTTCACCACTATGACGGCAGGTTGCTCGAAACATAAACTCGGCCCCGAGATGGGCTGCGCTGGGCCGGGCTGGGTGTTGGACCTGTCCTCTCGCAAGCTCTGAGGTCCCCTGGCCTTGCCTTCTAGGCGTATACAACTACTGCAGGGTACTCAGGGGTTCTTCCAGATCTTCCGCTTTTGCTTTCTTCCCCCAGCGCACTGGAGACTGCGAGCTATTCCGATGATAGTGCGCGGCTTTCTCACGGCAATTCTTCCCCATTCGACTCCATCCATGGTCCTTGTTGCCTGCATGATGTTGGCCCCATATTTAGGGGATTGAGAGGTTAACCAAAATATATGTTTAGCTGCCACACACAACCAGTATACCCCTCAAGCATCGAGCATTCCGGCGAACCAGGATCGTCCAACCTGTTATGAGTGCCAGCAGACAAAGGTCAAAATCCGTTTCGTGATGAGTGCCCAGGTGAGTTACTGAGTTTGTGTTAGCTGATGGTTGTCATGCCAGAGTTAACCTTACCTAGCATGTGGCGTACGACGATGCCCTGCATCACGACACAATGACGCAGATAATGCCCGGGTCTGCAGAGTCAGTGTAAAGGGCAGGGCGGTGTTCTTCGTCTTGCGCTGGGGCTTCGAGATGGCGATACACCCAGCGAGGTTGGTCGACAGTTCGCGCAGAGCAGAACAATCGGCTTTTACCTACTCCAGGCGCCGAGGCGGTTGGGTCGTCGATAATGCGCGTACACTTTTCTCTACCGCTAGGTTGCGTCTGCAGGCCCGAGCACGCGAACGAGATGAGACGCGGTACCTAAGGGTACTCTCTTGCCCTCGTTATCCCACAACATCAAGCACGTCTGGAGTCTCTCCATCTGATCGATATCGCAGCGGCCGTTCCAGGGCTTGAGATTATCATGGAAACGTCCCGGCAGAGCTCATATACATCCAGCATCGTCGTCGTTCCGCTTCGCTGGAATGCAGACCTCGCCCGGAATGGTCTTGTTGAGTGATGGTGGGAGTTTGATTATCTTTTGGGAAAACCACGCTGTCCCATAACATCTCAAACACCATGATGTGTTTGTTATACGGGGGATATGCGACTACGCCGATGTTCTCTATGATGGGCGGTGATCCCTCTACCTTTTTCAAACGGGCGATGGTCACAGATGGCGTGAGAGGGCTTTTCCCTCGTCGGCTTTGCCAGGCCTCGGTACATGTCTACAAGGCTCACAGGCCGTGAGACGAGACGATATGTCTTGACAGTATGGTCCTGCGGGTGTACTCTATATCAGCCGATGTTGCTAGAAAGCTCAGCTGACGGTATACCTGTTTCCCGGCTTGAGATTCCCGGATTCCAGACATGGTGTCGCCTCGTCCGTGGCCGAACCGACATGTATTTCCAGCCGGAGAGGTCTGCCCAATCATCGCATCCCGGATGAGGACTACCATAGACCAAACGAGACAACATTTTGGCAATATCGCAAGCGTGAAGTTGACAATCGTGCTATAAGCCTTAGCCTGGTGGACTGCTATTCGACTGATTTGCATGCCCCTGACGTGCATGCCATGTTCATTAACACCGGCTTCGGTCAAGACATACGGCACCATGAGGTCTTTTACGTACCATGCTGACGATGTGCCATTGCCAGGGCTTCTGGCTTGCTTTGATCCTACCTAGCCGACGCTTGGTATGACGAAGGGGAGATCTATCAGGGTAGGGTATCTTTTCCACACCCACACGGTCGTTGTGCCCGCGGCCTCCCCTACCCAACGCTCAATGATCGAGTGGGCATCTGAACTTCGACGCAGGCGCGTCCCCTTCAAGCACTGCGCACTGTTGGTCGAATTATCATGCTAGAGCTGAGCTCCACACAGATTTACAACCATGTGCTGCTTAGGTCTCAGTGGAAACAACACCTGCAGGAGATCGTTCAGGCTTGTTCCGAAATCCTTGTATGCCCCCGGCCTGTCCATTTTTTTAATTATGATTCTAACGCGAGGACCATGTTGAGGTCGACCGATGCCTGTCACAGAGTGCCTCTTAGCATGACTACGTTTTTGAATGACAGCTCGTAATATCACAATCCCTGCATAGCGTCAACCAGGCATCTGAGCTCCGACACCCAAACCCTACGCGGTACAGTTCCATACCTGGGTGCGACGGCCGGCGTGGAGGTCGCACACGCGATACGGCAATTGTTTTCAATGTACGAGATAGCGACATGCTCGGTGTCTCTACTAAGGTTATTCCTCCGCCATGACGCTGCCGGGATATGCGGGCTGCGGGGACAACTGAGTCCATCTCACACTTGCAGGACAGATCAGACTGGGTTGCCGCACACCATGCTGTAAATGGTATGTAATTCAAGAGAGTTGCTATATATTTTCTCGCGCTGACCCACCGTATAGTCCATTGCTCTGGCTTTCACCGAAAGGACATGGCGTGGCTCAAATAGTCTGGTGTGAGTGCTGGAGTCGTAAGGCACTACAACCCAGACAAGTCCGTCAGGTATAGCATCCGGAAGGCTTGATTCGAGCAAGTCGTGCCCGTTCACATCACGATGCGGCTATCTAAATGGCTCTCGCCCTGTTGCCATGATCATGGCACAACTTTCACAAAGGCCGCTTATGGGGCGTGAGTATATGAAATCGAAAATTTACGGGGTCTGGCCCGCCCTGCGGGTTGTCTTTGAACCTGTGCAAAGGGCGATGACAAACCATCATGCGCAATTGGACCTCACTCCTAAACGAGATGGACATCCTGATCATGTCGTTTTGATCAAAATGGAAACGGCAGTGTCTCGGCACCTCGGCTGTTACAATTACTATGGGAATGGGATGTGGTTAGATGTTGGGTTGCTGTTCCGCGCATATGATGCTGGTGTGAATGGTTAGCTCTTCAATCTGACGCCTTTCTCTGGGTGAGACCATGCCAACCATATGCGTAGGGCCGCCTCGTTTTGTCGTCGCGTCAGACTCTCGACGGATCAGAGGTATAGGGGGAGGAACATGTGCTGTGTCCCCCCTCATGGCCTCTGTTACTGCATTGGAATGCGGACTCATCGAGTGGCTTCTGGGGCTATTTCTGGGTTGCTACGCAGTCGAATGTTCCGTATGCCTAAGAAGGACGCCCAGCAAAAAATGTCCCTGCTGGCACATGCACTCAAACATCAATCATGTGATGGCCCGGTTCACCTGCTTTCATGAGGCCTGACTGGTATCTCCGCGGGTTGGCGATGGCGCCGAAGGTTGTCTCTTGGGCATTCTGTCCAGCTGGGAAAACTGCACGGGCAAGGGCATGGATCTTCATTCATCGCTACAGCAAACATAACCCTCACTGGCCGGTTTTAATTGAACGCTTGGTCTTACAACAAGAGCATAACTCCATGTCTCTTCCATCCCCAGAAGGCAGCCTGCTTGGTCGAAGGTAGAATATTCCGTCCTTCCCAGGCCGCTGGAGATATCGAGCATATTCCGCCTTGAATGCTTCGGTCCTTTGTAGGTGTATGTGCGCCACGGGCCTTCTTCGACGGAGCCTGTTGAAGAGACGGAAGCCCTATGCGGTTTGCGAAGTATGCTCGGCAGCCACACGAGGGAGGGAGCGGGGTTGAACATTCCCTCACCGACTCGAGGAGTGACAGGTAGTTGGATTGGGAGGAGGGGTTGTACACACCTTCTGCCCTGTGTGAGTCTACAACAGCAAACGAAGACACCGATTCGCTCCGTCACTAGGCGGGGCTGTACTTTTACCCTTACTTATGACCGAGATATCAGCGCGAGGCGTTAGTGACACGTACAGCGGTTACCGCAAATCACCCCGTCGGTTCATGGACCTCAGCGCATGGGTAACTACCCGATCTACATCGAGACCGGGGGTTAACGCCCCGTGCTTGACACGACATCCGGGCCGGCCTCAGGTTCTGGTTGATCAGGTCACATGGAAGAAACCCTCAAGTACTGGATTGAATGGCTGGAGTTCATGACGACGGGATGAGTGTAGTAAGAACCGCAGGGGCATCAAGTTTCGTCTTCATCCGGGACCCGGTCCCTTGGCGGCACTTTGGTTCTTGCTAATAGGTAACATGACCCCCAGCCTATGGTGAGAATTACTGGTCAGCCAGGGGATATTAACATCTATCATCTTTATACAGAACGGCGCTTGCATGCAAAGAACTCCAGTCGAGTATTATGGGAGTCAATATGGCCAACAACGAAACGGAGCTTCGAGGCCGCCGTCAGCCATTATCTCCAATGACAGCCCGGAACTCTCACGACGCAGCAACGCGTCCTGGCTTATGGAGGATACCAGGAAGCATCTCAGTCCGGGGCAGTCATCAAAATCCCCAAAAGGGATACCAGCTCTCTCATGGGTCTATGGCTGGGATGTTCCCATGCCAGAGCGTTCACTGCATTCCTATTCATCCCGCCAGATCATGGTGCGCGTCCGCTTTCCAGGGAATTGGAGGACAACACTGGGGGTACCTACGACAGTAGAACGCATGACTGGAAGGTTATCCCGTGTCCTTCGCTGTCAAAAAATATCCGATCCAGACAGCCGACGAGAACGGTCATGACTGCCTCGAGGATGCAGTTGCCACGCGCGTGGTCATGCTCTGGTGTCTGAGAAACCCAGGGCCGCCGAATGCATACCTGGAAAACCCCATGCGTGTTTCCTCGCGCGAGCTCAGGGACCTGATGAGAATGGATATCGATGTGGCCATACGTTCCCGCTTGACCAGTCTCGAGCTTTGACATGGCGCTGTTCCGAATCACTCTGCCCGGGTATATGAGGCTCCAGCTGGGTGTTTCAGGCCAGCGTGACGACTGTGCTGAGCCGTGGAACCTGGAGAATCTCGTTCATCTAGTGAAAGGGTTGGGCTCGCCAGCTGCGTCCAGCCGAGCACAGACATGGTGGGACTCCGAATATTTCTAAACCGCTGATGCGCAACACTCGGGGCAAGTATGACCACGACCGCCCCATGTCCGACCAGCACACCCAGTGACATTTGCTCCCCTAGATCATATACTACACCTCCTCGCGAAGCAATCTGTGCCCTACATCAAGTGTGCTGGATGGGCGATTGAGCGAGCAGTCGAATTCACCATATACAATGGCGGGTGCCTGTGATCTCATAGCTAGTAGTTAGACCAGCACCTAACCGGCCGAGCTACATCGGGCTTGAGTGAGGTTGTCTGATCTATGTGCAACGAGTATGCGCTCCGCTATGCATGCACTGCGATGAAAATGATATGACAGTCGCAGATGCGTCTCGCTGCCCTAACCTTGAACCTTGAAACGAGCTCGCCATCGCAGCAGTGGCGTAATAGCCTTGTCAGTCAAGTGATATTTGCCGTGCTCGGTCCTGATCCAAGGCTGTCTCGATCGCACAAGGCACGGGAAGGGGCCCGGATATGGTCTCGGATGCTGTGTTCCCAGCCTCATGCAGTACGGCACTGAAATGATTGTGCCGAGTCCTCCATGCATCACTCGCTCCTTATCGCGATGTATGTGGATGCTTAACATGGAGTTGCTTATGGTAACGGCACGGCAAGTACCCGACTATATGTTCCACTTCATACTTCTGGAGGCATCGAGACAGGCTGGGCTCCACCCTTGGTCGCATTCCAGCAATGCTATCCTTTTCCGCAGGATATCGACTTCGTATGCTCTTTACGGCCATGCCTCGCGGCTACTGTGAACGCACAAGCCATCTGTCGTCACGCCGTCTTGGCTTTTTCGCTTCGTTGTGGGTGGTTGAGTATCATCTATTGCGGTGCCTCCCCATGGTTAAGCCCATATGGCCATCTACATGACAAGCATGGTGGCCGAGGCACAGGTGGAGCTTGGTGACTACAGGCTGTTGGCCGTGAGATGGGAAATGCTGGATTCAAAGAGCACATCCATGCATGCCCTCCTCCTTAATATGGGTTTGGCAGCGCGAGTGGCCGCGATACATGGGGGTGGTCACAGAGACACTGCCTGATGCTCTGTGACCCGGGCCACAAAGGTTCACGATGGAGCTGAAAGACAACCTTGGCGAGATTCAATGTGGGTGTGTACGAATTATCCCTGGTCAAACCAACTGGAACCAGAATACGTGTATTCCGAGACGGCTTTCAAAGGCGAGATACGTTTTTGATGTCCGTCGGAATATCGTCTCTTGCTTGGAGGATGAGTATAGAAGATGGGCGGTGATGAGTCCTATGGACCACCGGCATCGGGAACAGGAAATGGTGTCGATAAAAAGACCACCACCATGAGCACGCCGACATGTTGACGGCCGTCAAAGGAGTGGGTGTGGATCGCTGAGAAATCGAGCTGCAAAGTATCGCAAGCATCGATGTGGCTGACGTTCAACATGTGCTCTCGACGCGGCATGTGGCTTGTTTGGTTGTATCGCTGGACTGAGTTTCCATGCAAGGCTCTACAGGCGTTGCGATACTGTTTCATGTTTTGATGCGGTTGCTGCATGGGGCACTACCCAACCAACCCGGCACTTAGCTTTGCTGGCATACCATGGGCACCTACATCACGGCTCTCCTGCCATACCACAGTCCAGTCTCGGCAAAGGAAGTTCAAGGATGCCTGGGATGTTCCCGGTCTCGCGGGCGGCGTCTTAGACGATGCACTTTGCTACTATGCCGTTGCATTCCGAACATGCCTTTTATTCCCCGGGATGCCCGGGCCCCGGCTTGCTGGGTTGCCTGGGGAATCGCGGAGTTCGATGGGCGCGGTGTGTCAGTCAACAATTATACCGCGTACATTGCCATACTGTCCATTGAGGACGGGGTTGCACCTAGGGCTGGCGTGTCGGTTTGGTGCGGAGAGAAACATCACCCTGACACCGTGTTCGCCTTGTTCTCATGCGGTAAGCTTTTTGGTATTTGGAGGTTTCAGTGGACGCAGCATGGTGTTCTCGCGGGCCTTCGGGGTGTTGAAGATGCAGGGGTTGAGTGAGGGATGTGCGATCAACGGTGTTGATTAACCACCTCATCTTGTGAGGCGTGGGATCAATGGGCCCTCTGTTCGCTCGACTCGGTAAAGCACCTTGGTGTATCTCGACGACGACCAATGGTGGGTGTTTTCATGACTGTTCAGGGAGTCTCTCAGTTCACAGCTTGGTTCGGTCTCCAGGTACACCGCTGGAACAATCTCATACAAGATATAAAGGCAATTGAGGAGGATGTATGTGTGCCCCCCTGCTTGCCTGTTGAAAACCCTACGCAACGCGCTACTCGAACCGTCCATGGCCAAAGGGCATGCAATCTTCCAACCATGACCGATGGTCCCCTCTGTGTCCGATGAAAATATACCACGGCGCTGTTTCCGACTTATCATGCCAGGCCGTGGGCTGTAAGGGTCCAAATCCGGGAGGTGAAAACAACAAGTCCGTACGTCCGCCCCGGCTTGTCAACCTACTGGCCAGTTTATTTTCGCGGTATAGATACGGCAGCAGTGGAGGCGTACCGGTGTACGTTGGATACAGAGGATACATGGTCGTTCGTTGCGATGGATCTTCATACGGTGGATGGCTGTATACCGAGTCGGCGTCCAAAGCGATGCAGGACGGTGATGTAGCATGTCCATGTTCTCCCGCGATGTCGTCGGCTTGATAGTCTGTTGCCACCACTTCTATGCATTCACGCGGGCGATTTGAGACTCTTCCGTGATGGTTCCAGGTCAACGGACACGCGAATCGATATCTACTGTTGCCCGCCGCGGGTGCGAGCGCGCGCCGCAGTTTTATGCCACGAGAAACATCCGAGCAACCAGGCTGTGCATGCCTTGGGTGGCGATGATCAACTCCAAGAGCCGGGAGTGGCGCACATCAGCATCAACGTTCCACAGCAGGCCGTTGATAATGCATTGCATTCAGATAGCAGGACATGCTTACATCCTCTCTGGTATAGCTGCGGATCACATCATCTGCCATGTCCTTCGCTACGCCACACCAGATTTTCACATTGTCCACATGGCCGTTCGTACGCTTCTTGCGGAAGTTGAAAGATTATCTAGACGCGCCGTGCGGTAGACGCGTCTTACACTGTGTACCAAGAGGTGTCTGGTTCTGGCGAGACTGTAATAGGTCAAGGTGCATGCAACAGGATGGTGGAAAACGAGGAGCCTTCACGGCTTGCCGGAGGGTTCTGTGGTAGAGTATCCCAGGCTGATACCCAGCCCATACTCTACACACTCTTAGCCATAAACACCGGGCTGGCCCAAAAGGCGACAACGCTCCATCTGGCAGTGGTATTTGTGACTCGCTTGCAGGTCCAATGTGGCGCATTGGAAAGTTGTGGAACAGGGCGTCATGGCGGGTGAACTGGTTGCGCAGGACCGCGCCAGGGGCGTGGGGGCTCTAGCTACCTATCATCCTGCTTCGATTTTACGTTTGGGCATACCGGACTGGAGTTCATTGGCAAAAGAGTAGGGCAGCGCATGCAAGTCATCAGCACAGTACCATGGCTGTGGCCCAGCCAGGACAACAGCCACAGGGAACGTTTCTTTTCTGTCATCAGCTGCCTTCGTTCATACATATCCGCTGGGCAGCCGACCATGTCAAGCAAAGAACATGCGGCGTGTTACTTGCCTGTGTCCCAAGGGAGCGTTGCCGAGTGCAGTCAAAGGATTAATCCGGTAAAGCAAATATCCATCAGGAAAGTGTATGTTTCTGAACTATGTCAAGCAGTTCAAGGCTCCGGGGGGGCTAGAAGCGAGACATCCCATGACAATTGACGACGGCAACCGATTGCCGTATGTTGTTGGGATTACAGGTGTGCCAACTCATTCAAAGGGAAGGACCGTACGTTGGGACGGTGAAGGTCGGCAGCTACAACCCATCGCCCCATCGCAGAGGTCATTATGTGTGCGGCATGCGGGTGCTAAATCTGTCATTACAACTGCTTGGGACTTCGGCGTTGTCATGGATTTCACCGCACAAACCCGTGATGGTTTTTCGTTCTCTCTTCGTCGACCCTTTCCCTAGGTTCCACGGACAAATGCCCGTCTCGTCGAACTGCTCGGAAAAACAGGCTTGTCCCGCCGTATGCTGGGGGCTGTTCTCAAGCGTCCATCGGGGTCTTGATCCTCATTCTTTTCATAATCGCAGAAGCCAGGGTTGGAGCCCTCCATGCCGGGGACGTTACAGAGAATGCAGTCAATCCGGGCAAATTTGATGTATCTTCGACGGCAGCTGCAGGGCTGCACAATGTTAGGGTCAGCAGCGACATTCTACTATTAATGCTTTGAGCACCATCATCCTAGGGGCTAGCAGCTACTGCATGCAAACGCTGGTTGCCCCATGGGGTGAGGACCAGGATGTCGCCCATGAGCAAGGGGGCATGGCTTGATATCGACAATTCAAGTATCCGGCCTGGCGGTTGTTGGCCGATACAAAGGGGTCGTGCGATATGGTTGCGCACGCATTATCCCAGGTCAGCGCTCTGATGCCATCGCCACAATCCAGGGCATTACGAACAAGTGGGTGTCATGTTCCGGCTGCGTCTTATCTCCCTGGACACTTGGAGCTCGTGGGTATGCTGGCAAGGTAGCAGCTGACGCTGGTTCAATAGAGCTCCAGCGACGCAGTTCGCGGAGGTTTATATATGTAGTGCCCGCCGTTTCAGTGGCCGGACTCCAGAACAGAGTGGATAAGTTCAGGCTGGCGGTGGTGTCTTGATCAATCGAAACCCCCCTATTGTGGTAACGAGACACTGCCCCCTCCCGGACTCCGAAGAGTTTACTACCTGTCCCCGATACTTCCCGACAGCCTTTTCCACTCGCGAGACCCAATGTACGTCCCCTTGCAATGCCATGAAATCTGAAATTGAGGACTAACTTAGACAAAGGTATATATGGTATACCAGTTTCAACTCACAAGGGTACATTAACATGCCCCTGGTCCGCAATGGTCTTTGGCGCGTCATCATGTTGGCAAGATTCGCCAGGTTAGACATATCTTGTGGGACGGACCTTCTCGTATCAACATTTCTGCAGGTATCTGAGTTCAAATGTCGTCCCCGAACAGCGTACGATGGTACCATGCTATACCCCATTTTTTTTTCCAATGCTAGCAAAATGCAGCAAATAAAGGGCGATGCCGCGGTGCTTAGTTGCAACTGACTAATGGCACGCGCCCCATGGGCTCTGCGGGATTTGGGCGGCTTCTATCCCATGGAATAGGGCAAGGTCTATTGAACCGCAGGTGTGGCTTTCATCGCTTCTATTGAAAGCGACGACTCGCCGTCTTGATGTCGCCAATCCACTACATCGCGGACACTGCTTCATGCCCAACGACAATCCATTGCCGGGCCACAACGGATAGGCTGCCGTGTTCATAACCACTCCAAGCGCGCAATTTCTTGATCGACACCATTAGAATCACCATTAGGTGGACACCAGACACAGGAGAAATGAGCCAAGATGGTCCCGCGCGCTTGTTCGTCTGTGGGTGATGGATCGGCCGTTTTAATCCGGGCGTCTGGATAACCAACTCACGGCCCTCTGCCAAGATAGGGAATTGTGGCTGGCAAAATGTGCTGCGCGTTTTGAGTCTCAAAATGATGTGCCAGCACTGCTTTCTACCGACTGTACCTGCGTCATCGGTCATACAGCGGCCCAGGGCGGGCTACCTCTTCATGGCCGGAAAGTAGACCTGAGGGGGATGTCAACGGTGGCCATGGGGATGAGATCTCTATCAGAACTACCTACCATACAGACCTGCCCGTGTCGGCACTCAGCAGTGATTTGGAGCACCTCTGTACACTTTTCATGAACCCTCTATGCGCGGTTGGAGCTCTTGTACTTCACAATGAACATCTCACGCAGGAGACGAGTACTTCTGGCAAGATGGAGCTTTTGTATGCCCTATGGCTCGGTTTGTCCTCAGCCGTGCATGAAGTCCGCGGGGGCGTAGTGATGTTGCACGGGGCCAGGTCTGAGTCTTATCGGCAGAGCGGGTTACTCATTTCAAGAGCGTTGAGTCTGCACGGTCAGTGTACCCTGTGTCAGTTGCCCTTGCTTGCATGTGTGCTCTGGTGTTGCTTGTGTTTGATCCTGGCATGATGATGAAGTAAGGAGGGCGCTTCGGGAGGGTTGGTGGCGGGCGAAGTATCCAGGAGCTAGTCCCCTCGACGCCAGGCTGGGTTGAGTGAGTGAGTGAGTGGTGAGTGAGAATCAGCCAAAATGGAAACGAAGACATGGCGGGCACTCTACCTGCTGTTCATTGTCGGGCGCCATTTGGCCATGTTACGTCCGAAAAGTTGGGCGGCATATTCGATGTCCATGCCTGGCTGGGCTTCAGGGCAACGTCGTGCGTTAGACTCGCTTCATGCTCAAGTGCACATGCATACGAGAGGTGGTTTTGTTTTCATCCAATGGCAGGTGATTGTCTGTTGCGATCGGCTGTATACACTGGGTGATAGCCTGCACAGTTATTATGGCAGTTCGTGTACCATCGTCAGATTTGGCGAGCATCGCGCCGAAAAGCACGGCGAAGTACCCATGAGGCGCATTGACTTTGCCGCTACGAGTACGTCCGATGCCCACACGGCATCACCATTGGAAGGATCTTTGGAGCCAGCCCGAGAAGATGCTGGTCGGGGCGCAAGATATCTTGAAGGATATGGTACACGCCTTGGGTCGAGGTCCATGGAGTCTCTGCGTTCATTGCCAAGTCCTCAACACAGCCAGCCTACGGCGACTCATGCAGTGATGTTGCAATTTGTGTCCGGGCGTTGAGGCACGATCTAGACGCGTATTACAGGGTCCCGTATCTCCGAATCGTGGTCCCGACATCTCGTTTATGTGTATGTTGTCGGGTCCGCTGGCCCCAAAAAGCCACAAAGGCTTGCTGACTGGTCTACAGCACTACCAATGGCCGGCGGGAGTGTATATCGTTGAGGGGCCCGTGGATCATCGGTGTAAGCATCTGCAGATGAAGTACAACAGGCTCCGCTGCATCTTTAATAACTTTGGGCCGAGGTTACCAGCGAGGCAGGACAAGATCCTCGAAGTTCAAAAGGTGGTTAATAAGCAAATACAGAGCGAATGGACCTTTGAGAAAGCAAAACAATCACAGGACGACGCACCTCACATGACACAATATCGCGGCGGAGTACGTGGTTCAGCCTGATGGAGAAAACACGCATCTCTTGGAATGCTCCTGCGCGGAGTGTCCATATCTTTTCCTGTGGCACCTGAGTAAGGCAAGGCAGTCTGTTGGCACAAAGCCTCCTACAAGGGCGAAGTGGTGAAAGCTAACCCTCGCAATGGTATGTCCGTGGTGGCTGTCCCCTTTCTATGAGTATGGCATACAGTGCAGGACATGCAAGTTAGTGGATGTCTGTTGCTGGCCAACCAGCTGCTTCATAATCGACTGCTAGTTTTGGCAAATGACCAAAGCCATCATGAACGCCGGGCCGTGCTGTCGCCGATCTTGTCATTTACGTCCAGGCGCCTTGCTTTGCTCCCTTTGCGGAGATCCAGGGTGGCGAACCGAATATGCGGACATGATGCTTGCCTGTTCAAGAAACTGCGCGCCACTGACATAAGTTCGTCGTCTTGTAAACTTGGACATTCAAAATCCTTCTCGCCCACCACGCGATCTACCACGGGGTCGCAGGAGGCCATTCCCATCTCCTGAAAGAATCTGTCCAGGGCCGAAAATTCCTGGTATCATTCTGACTCGGCCTGTGCAACTGCCCAACAATCCCCCTTCTGTTTACGTCCCATCTGTGGCTTCTTCTCCCCAACCAGGCTGTTGGCGCTGGTCACGGATACGACCATTCCACTGCCTCTGGTCTCGCCGTACGGAGGGCTCGCCAGGCCCTCGTGCTTTTTTTACCTAGGTACAGCGCACGAATTGCGAGGCCACTGTCACTGTCTCGGCCAGGTCGCGTGGAAGAGATTGTCCTTCTTATAACGGATATATCATGGGTCTACTCCGAGTGGATGTTGGTCGGGGTTAGATATGCTTGACTGGAGGAGCAAAAGATGCCTCTTGCCAAAATGCCTGGAAATGCTGGTTCAAGTGGGAAAAAGGCAGGCGGCGAGGAGGCATGTCCTCCGGTATGGGCATTGACTTCACAGTTTCGGCGGCACTCGAGGAATGGTCGAACTGGTTGGATCAAGCCCTGAAAGTGTGTCTGTACGGCATTTAGACACACGCCATAGAACTACCTTCAATCTCGGAGAGCTGCCACAATTCAAGCGCACCGTGGGTGAGCAACGGCTTTCAAGGTGGTTTTCTCGAAACGCCAGCTATCCCCGGCAAGCAGCGCGGCGATCAGCACATTGAACAGCGAAGGAAGCTGCTCATACATCAGCACTTCGAGGCCATTAGACAACCCTAGACAGATCCTCTTGCGCCACCTTCCGGAATCATCCGAGCATTATCCGACGCTCTTTTCGATCTCCCAATCTATAAAATCTCGCAATGCTACACCCAGCGCACCCTCTACGTAGGGGCACTGTCATCCAACTTGAGGGGCCATAGGCATGTCCCCCCTCTGGGATACTCGGTTGGAACTGTTGTTCTCCCCCTAGCTGAAACACTCGATCACCTGCTCAGGACCTCCCGCCATGGCTAATGGGTCTCTTCGCGACGTAGTCGGGCACCGAGAACAATCTTGATCCATCTCAGAATGCCACACTTGGGCAGTAAGCGAAAAATCACCGGGAGAATGGCTGCTCCCGTCCTTGCTGTTGCGATATCAGAGTGGTGATTCCTCCGTCAGACTATCTGGGGGTCGCGGGCTGGGAGAGCTTTTCCAAAGCCCCCATGGACAGCTTTCCGATACGCAATGATAGAGCATCGTGAACTGGCAACATCCAACTGCTCGCGAACACCTGTCAATAATTTCTAGCGACATGGTTTCCAGCGAGGCAACTGGAGCAATCCAGATTATGTCATGCGGTACCTCCATTATCTACCTTGAGCCGAAGACGCGATGCTTCTGCTTGGTTACCATTTTGAATCAACTCCGTACTGCAAATCCTCAAAGAACGTGGACTTCATGCCACTTGTTCATGTACATTGAGGGCTATGTTGCTCGGGCGAAGACGACGGAAGGTCAGCAGGCTCCGGCCCGGCCTGGGTCATCGCCAGTTGGATACGATTCATCAGGTGTGACATGGCACATCTTGCATGCATCTCTCATCACCACACCAATACCGACGAGGTCTGTTCCAGAGAAAATGAGACATATCGAGCTGTCCTACAGCCAGTTGTTGAGGCAGACTAGAGAGGGTGGCAATTTACCTACCCCTTCGGCCACTTTCGCTGTATACGTCACAGCTGAGAACCCTTGGAAGCCACATGCATATACCCTATTAGACCATGGTGTATGGGAGGTTGAAGTGCTACTGACACTCTCATGAGCCCTGTCTAGTCTTCGCTATAAACAGGTGGCGCCTTATCGGAATTCCAACATGAACGAGTCTCACCACGTATCTATTCAGGTGTGCGCCGCACTCAGAGACCAGGTTTCCGATAATGACATGGCTCCCTCCTCTTGATCTCAGGGTCAGGCTAGATACTCGCTGAAGACAGGAAATGAGGGGCCCAAGACACAAAAAGTGAGAGGCGGTAAGGTATGGGCCTCGGAGCGGTTCCGTCCTTTGATCGTGAACAACAAGGTGCCGCACTGGAATGATCCGGGCGTAAATGCCAACATCTGGATAATCCCATGCACTGGCTGGAGCGCCTTTTCCCTATGCCCGAAAACCCAAACTCATTCCCTTCACCATGCATGGGTCGGATGCGGTTATACATCCCCTCGAACCGTTTCACGCCTTAAAGGTCCTGATGATGTTCGATCTAAAGGCATCAAGAAAGCAACTACTAAGGGGACAGAGAGCAAGGCGCGTGGAGAGCGGCCACATCGAAGCGCTGCGCGGACTGCGCAAGCAAGTGAGTCTAAACCTTGAAGACAATTTCAGATTGATCATCTAACACGTTCCCCTAGTGACCAAGCGCAAGGCGTGCATGTTCCTAGCAACCATACCCTATGTGCTTCAGCAAAGGGGCAGCTCAGCACCACGGCAGTGATTGATCAATATGGCAGATTGTGCTGGATGCAGCAAGCCCCTAAACTTATACAGGCACCGCATGATCCACTATCATACGCGGGGGCGATTGCGCTTCCTTCTGCGCGGCAGTGGGCGTGACACACATCGAACATGCTCCTATGCATTGCTATATCCGGGCAGCTTGTGCAGTTTAGTCCCATGGATCATGAGAGCCGGACGTTAGCTTGTTCTGGAGATAAATCTGGTTCGTCTAATGCGCGCATTTCCCACGCTTGTGCACTAATGTCAACCTTCTGGTTGATCTCATTGTGTTGCGTCTTTGCGGTGAATTGCCACCCCTGGCAGATTTCCGGGAGGCTCACAGCTCCTTGATGTGAAGGGGATGATGCAGAGAGAACATATCTGTTGTGCATACGTGTTGAGCCAATAATATCATTCCGTACCGCACGGGATTGGCCCTCGGGGAGTTTGAAAACGAGGAGCTGAATGTTGGCTGGCAATTTGATGTTAAGGCTCAACTTTCCGACGACAAATGTTGGCCTACATGGGGCGTTTGGATCGCTCAGGTCAATGTTGGCCAGGGGCGCGCATGACGGATAAAAATATCCGGATCATGTCTGTTGGTGCCTGCGCTGCGGGTATTACAACGTTGAACCGGGGAGTCACAACCTGACCTCGATGTCCTGGCCCAGCCCCGGTCGTCTTTCAATCTAAACGCGGTGCTTCATAGTACAGAATGGGGCGTGGGGGAAGGGGTGACTATTGCGCTCGTGTATGGAATGCTGCTGTTCCCGATTTAGCAGGAGTACATAGGTTCCCAGCCCACCGGTTCTTCATACCCTTATCACCACAATCAACCGCATCGAACATGGGGGTACAACCCGAGAGAAGAAAAGCCTATGCCATCGTACAACATACAACGCTTGCAACGCTCGCAACGCTTGCACTGGGCGAATGATAATACATGTCGGATCTTGCTGGATCTTCTCTCGATCACTCTGCGATATCCCTCATAGTCAGTCAAGAGCTGTGTTCCCTGCGTGCTGGGACAGCCTCGCGGGATTATCGACGAAGTCGCGACAGGGAGACGGGCCTTCGTTTTTTATGACCAAGCAATGGTCGTGTGACGCGCTGAGTTTGATCGTAAGCGAGCAAGATGATGGTCAAACCAGACCGAGACTAAGAGCGAGGCGACTACATATTCCTCTGCATCCACTGCTATACCCAAAAGCCTTGTGTGTCAACCAAGTCAAGTGAACTGAATTTACATGTGTCTACATCTTCTGGTTTCATCCGGCAATGTTTTACATCACCGATGTGGTTCTTGCTTATGTCCTGTGGAATCCACGCCACGGCACCTGGAAGACAATCATCCCATGCCTTCTGCATGGGCCATTCATCTTTCAAGATGTCCCTTACGCCTAGCGAACATTTGGCTACGGCTGCAGATAGGAATTAACATCACTGGTCATTGCCTTGAGCATCAGACAGGTGTTGCCTGCGCTCGACATCATTAGCCTGCACGGGTAGCAGAGCCTGCCAGAATTTCGCAGGAAAAAGCATAGGCGATGCTTGCTCTCTTTCATCTGCTTGATTATTCACAATGTGGATATCCAAAAGGAGCAATGGTCATGTGGCGCTGGGGATAAATGCAGTGCGGAGGTTTCGCTCTTTTGTTGGTTGGGCGATATTTTTGCAACCATAGGGTGTTATCCTCTCGCTGCACTCATGGTCTGACAGGCCATCATCCCGTTGACAAGACATATTTGCAGACATTGTCCACATGTTGGCTATGGCTGGAGCTCTAGCCTTTGTGATTGATCCAAATCGCCGGACGAATAATATGGGGGATACATACGTGATGCAGTCGGAATAGCAGCCTTTCAAGGCTGGAGAGCATGCTCCTTCCCCAAGGTCTGAGGAACATCATGAGCGGCCCTACATGTGTGGACAATGACGGAGGAAGAGGACGTCCCAAGGGTCTTCCGTTGCAATTATGTTATCCATAGAATGTTGTTTTGCGTGCTTTTGCAGGTCGTTCTGTGCCTCAGGCTCTGGATATTGGGAGCGCGATGTGTTCTCCCTGCTGTCAGGTACCCAATGGTTCAGTTGGGTCCATCCTGTTTCCTTCCTTTGCATTTTCTTTCAAGGCTTGGATTAATAAAATGAACTGAGCGGCAGCACGCTTAAAATCTTAGATAAAAATTTAATTGAAGCTAGCTGTGACCTAAGGATATGTTTCCGTCGAGATTCCCTACGCCAGTAAGGGGGATGTCCTAACGATCATGTCGGCATTTTTGTTTATGATGAAATAATGATGAGTATTCGCGCAATGCAGTGTTGTCTGAGTCCTTCCGGCAATCGAGTGAATGTGACATTGCAAATCAGGGCAGGATTCTCTTTTGCTGAAATATTCGGTGCGGCGGCATCGTTGGTGGCGGAAGTGTTCCCTGGGCGTATGAAAGGGATACATTGGAGGAGAGCTAATGACACTATCAGGAGGATGCCGTACGAAAGATATTCCATGTAACTATGTTAATGTTTCTGGTGCTTGTGTGAGTTTGTACGGGATAGCTAATATATGATTCAAATTCAATTAATCACCCGATCTTTGAAGTAAATGCTCAATATGACAAGCCTTGTTAACTTGAAATCCTCGGTATTACTGGACATTCATCTCTCAGGATTGAAAAACAAACCTAACATGGCTAGAGCTTGATCTAATGAGTCCGGCTGATATGATTTAATCCTACATCAAAACGCTGTATTATCAAGTTACATGACTATATATATATTTCATAGATGGTGTGTAAACAAGGAATCTATATATAGATCTAAGCTTAGGTAAGGCTTCAGTAGGGTAAGTTATGGATGCGAGGCCAATATATATATATGTGTAGCTATACGCTATCACAAGCCTTCTATATAACAAGCTTATTGGGCCCACGCTTGACCTCGTACCGACGAGGATTTACTGTATTTTGAAGAAAGGCAACAATACGATATAATCAGCTCTTGAAAGTAAAGCTAATGGGTAGGCAATTCACATATGTCTAATGGCCCACCAGACTAGTATTTTTCAAACTCTGAGGCGCTGTTTTAGTGGCGAGCTGCCCTCCGGCTTCAGCTCAAACCTTCGCTTTAGAAGAAAGGGACCGGAGGTAGGGCTCCGTGCAGTGCAGTCCCATCATTAGATTAACACGCACCGTCCTCATCCCGAAATATCATATATATATACACAATCATTGTTGCAGATTCTGTATCCTTCGTCGGGAAATCACATCGCAGCTGGCATAAACATAGATCGATATATCCACGCCGCCTCACTGCGAGTCCCACTTAATCTAACGATTGACGTCGATGGATCTGCCCATCTGAAAGTCGCCGAGCCTTGGACCCCTGAACCCACTCAGACTCAATCAGCTGGATGGGGGACTCTGTAGGTGATGTAATATCTGCACTATTTCCACCCTCGGACATGACCCTCGGGGAAGAGATCGCAATGTTCTTTTGTTATTACGCAGCAATCTCGCTACTCTATTTAGTACCTATCCGCCTGCTTTGCCCACACAAAGCCTGTCCTACATCCGAGCTAATTCACGCCAGATGACGTTTGATGCGTCACTAAGGGTAGAGAGGGGTATCTTGAGATGGCAATACCAGCATTGTTAGGTACAGATTGGGTGAGACTGTTCTAGCCAAGCAATACAGCAAGAAACAAATACACCATTTCTTGTGTGTGAAACAATGACAAGTGATCTATCAACCGCAATAGGTTGTCCTTACATTGGCTGCAATGAGTATAGTTAGGGATGGTCAAGGCCACGGCAGAAATTACCTAGATATGGGCTACTTGACCGGTCTCGCCCCATTCGCGCCACGTTCAACAAGTGCCCAGCGAAGCCCTAAGGGTGGAGCCAGGGATTCATCCCTCTGTTTGCAGTATCTGCCAGGAAGTTCTGTCTCGGCAGCAGGCGCGGGCACTCGCTGCATGCGTATCAGGGCCCAGAGCCGTCGACGTGAGCGTTGGCGACATACAGCTGGGCCCGGTCCTCGATAAAGCCATCTTTAACAAGCCAGGCAATGAGATCCTCGGGGTTAAGGCTCATCCGCCATACTTGGTGCTCAGTATGATAGTCAAAAATTTTGAGACCAACAGGCGCAACCTGGGTGGGAGAGAGAGGAGTATCGCGGAGCAGGAAAAGATGGGTTCCGCCATCCTACTATGGTAGGGTGTTTTGAATCTAAAGTCGGACGCCTGGCGGCCTAGTGCAAGGAGAAGTCTGAATGATCCAAGACAAAGTCGGAGACGCGCTGTTGCACTGTTTGGATGCGCAGGGTGCTGTGGAAACGGAAAGGATGGATCACCCCACAAACAGGACAGAATGAAGATGCAGATTATACCTAGGTAAAACCTAGAATATCGTCGAAGGGGAAAGGCGGCCAGAGGTCCCGTGCGCTTTGCCTCCTAGCCAGTTAGAAATGGAAAATACCCTTTGGGGACAATATCCACACTCCCGTATACCGGACGGATACGCTGCCGGACGAGACCCAGTTTGAGGCCCCGGCGTACGCCTCCGTCTCACGCCTGCCCATGCAGATACGCTTTTAAGACACCATTACCATATGCCATTGCCCATTTGCTGGCTTTACTAGTTGATGAGCAAAGTCCCCGTTCGGCGCACATCTACACCTAGGATCGGACAGATTGCATGGGAATGCTAAGAAGACTTTCTGTTGACCATGGGACATCAATACAATGACGTGATTATCGTGCACGAATCTAGGAACAGCCAAAGGCGTACATGTATCACTTGCGTGCCAATTTATCCCTGGTACACTGAGCTGCGTATTCCGCCACCTCTTGCCGTCAGTGCGCGTATGAAGTATTCGCTCCATCGCCCAAGGGTATGCAAATGGTAGGGTGTGTAGATGATTCAAAAATGTTCCAGGCCTACGTCTATTGGAGCAAGATCCTATGACGGTATACTGTAGCCCAATCATGCGGTCAGCCTGTGGGGAGTATCACGGTATTTTTGCTTCCTGAAGTGCTGTAGTGGCGGGTTATAGTAGCTGTAAGATAGCTTGTAAGCTCTATCGCCCCTTAAAGACCTCTGGAATGTCTTGCAATTTACACATTACGGTGCTGTCAACGCTATCTTTTGAAGCGGAGAGGGGCTAAGGTACAAACTGCTTAGGTCCACTTTGCGGCATGTAGAGGCTTCTGTTTAGGTGCACCTGGCATGCCAGCAGTCTGAAACATTAAAACAGAAGAGGCCAACTCTGGTTGAAGCTGCGAGACTAACATGGGTTCTGGAGATCGGGGATTCTGCGTTTGATTCCCGGAGTGACGTGGACGCTCAAGTTGAGGATGCAGCGCGCGACGCTCCGTTTGCGCGCGTTTGTAGTTGGGGCATTCACACATTCCTCTAATGGCTGCGGACCGTGAACAATAGCATATACTGAACTTCGTAACACGCATATTGAAGCGGGTGGTCACTGCTATAGGATGTCTTGCTGACAAGATGTGGGTGTAGGCTACCGGGCGATTGTTCGGGTACTGAGATGGGGATTCCACTCGACCAAGTCGTATGCAGCTACTGTATTGCGCCCGGTCGAGGCCGCTGGAACAAACAGTCTAGGGCGTGGGCGGCTGAAGTCTGATAGGGGGGACTGATTGCACCAAGTCTGGACGGCGGGCTTGCAGGCATCCGATGATGGCCGGACAAATCTGCACCAACACGAAAATCAAGGAGACCGGCATTGATGTCCGCGTAATCATGTCCTTGATGGCAGAAGTACTTTCCTCCTGCTTCCATCACGGATAAAGAGTCAGGGTCTGACTTTGCTCCTGAGGTCCCTGTTGTGACTATGCCTATATTTAACTATACATAACACCAAACCCACTGTCTACTCCAGTGCTCGTTCTGGCCAAGTCAGCTTTTCTTATGTTCATACTCTCTTGTTTTATATCCCCTTCTGCTATATTTTCTCCATTACTTCTTTGTCTCTGGACCTATATTTGCGTCTGTATGCCACTTCTTTTTTACGTCTGTTTATATCACGCTCCTTGAAATATACCCTCACCCAACCCACAAGCGATTTGATCTGGCAGACTCACCAGGGGCAACGCCCAGGGCATTTTTCAGCTGCTTTATGCCCCGGTGCCCTCGCATCCACCAAATGCAGTAGGCCTCCTGCAGCAACCATGTTTTTCAAGACGTCCGCTTCTCTTGCCTAGAATTCACCCTCAGCTACTGTCTGCCAAACACATGTTCGTGGTCGGCGAGCGATGACCAGTACTTCCCAGGTGGTAACCATATCTGGACCATGCCATGGTACTCACCGGAGGTTCTTTCAGTCCCCCGCACGACGGAGAAACCAGCAACTGTCCGGGTGGTCACTGACTTTCAAGTCATGTTCCCGCGCACCACGTTCCTTCACAACGGCCAACAAGCCCCCTTTTTCGGCAATGGATGCTGACTTCGTTCACATGCTGCTGCAGTTTGCTTACGGAGCAGCAGTACATTCTGTTCGACCACATCATGTCGTGAATCGCCCTCTCGCCATGGACAAGGGCCATTGAGCTTGGACAAATACGATGTTGTTTACACTATATCATTTCAACACTTGAGTCATCATGGTAAGTACAAGTATGTCTTCAACCTCCCTACCTCATCACTGAGAAATAAACTAACACGATCTCGTTATAGCGCGATGACAGGCATCAGCAGGCGTTCCCGATGAATATCCCCCAACACGATGTGGCTGCAATACCGCTCGCTACATTCGAGAAAAGCATCAGCCCGATCACGTCTCCGATGGAGTCTCAAGCCACTAGACGTCTGAAGTCCATCCCCAGGCGCCATGTGCCCGCCGTTGGGCGATTATCTACCCCCACCTCTGCGTGACGGTGTGCATGTACACGATCTCTCTGCACAGAAGGATATGAAGCCGCCGCGACAATTTGCCCAGTGGCGCGGCTGGCAGAGAACGCGGGGCTTAGAACCTAGAGAGGAATGCGTAATGAAGCTTGCCATCATGCCATACCCGACACGGCTTCACTCCTGGCTATGGGGATGTTGTCAATACCACAGGCGGTGTCTCGACTGAGGCGATAATTCAGAATTTGTCGCATCCGAGTCGTCGAGGAAATCCTGCTTACGACATGGGAGGAACATGACCGAGATCAAATCAAGATGATGTCTTGTGGGAAAGGAGAGATGCACCTGGAAACCTGGTGGAGGCGCAATGTGATGACTTGCAGATCCGTTGTCGACGACGGCCTGGTACAGGTGGTCGCTCTGGCACGGCTTGGTATGTTTACTGTCCTTCTGGCTCTGTTCCTGGAAACATGATACTGACAGCCGGATATCTAGTCAGTAGTGAGAGTTCAAGTCAACCCAATGCTTTACGCTCCTTTCACACACCAACCATGGCAGGTGGAGGTATGTCGGCGCTACCCAGACCGATCGTGACGACCGTGGCTAACGGAGGTGCTGGCTAGCTGTACACTGCCCTCTGCTCTCTAACGCTACACTCCCCGGCACATTTCGTACAGCGAATGATGCCACTTGCTGCGTATCCATGCCCTCAGCCCGGCGTTCTGGATGAGTAGTCGTGGCTTGGCACCGCTTTTTGGATCCCATGGTCCATATGGCTTCTGAATGGCCTGTCGTTCTCGGTCTTTTACTCCGTCTCAGGTGCGGCTATTGAACATGTCTCGAGCACCCATGTCTTCTCACACCACATGCAAGTACATCTAGTCTTCTTTCTCCTCTCGCCTGTCTACCTAGGCGCAAGAAACAACGACTGACACGTGCCCTTGGACACAGCGAGCAAGCCTCAAGGAGACAGTACCTAGGAATTTCGCCATCAAGGATCGATGTCAATTGCCTGCACTGCGCCGCAAAACAAACACTCAAAGAGTGTTTCATGCGCGTGCTTCCTGTGAATACTGAGGATGACGGATACAGGTGCGTCTGGTCGCCGTCGCAGCGCCATATTGTATGAGGCATTGTTCTGGCTATTGCCTACACTCATCAAAGCAGCCGGGACATCTGGATTGAAGCAGAAGATGGTCGGGCTCGCTGTGGATGCGCGTGCATAATGAGCACCTGTGATACAACCTGCGCGACTGCGCCCCCGGTTGGGATCCATGAGCAATATGGTACGCCGGCCTTCAATTCTGTGCTCCGTCTCAATTTGCTATATCAACCTTGTTCTAAAGAGCTATCTCCAATCACTAGGTCGGGCGCTGGATGTTCCGTCGGTTATATATCAGCTATCCCTAGATCTAACGCGGTCGCTGGCTCGGATAACGAGGATTTAGCCCTTGATGCCCCCGTCAGTCCTATATAAATATCCCTCGACTCAACCACTGTCACAAGACCCTGACTATATCCCATGTGCCTGAGGAATTCATACGGGCTGCGTCGGCTGAGGTTCCTCTGCCGATGGACTGTCTTGCCAACGTTTTGGGACAGATCAGCTGGTGACTATGGGCACACTGAGTTCCGTCGAGCAGAAACATAATCTGGTCATGACAGCTTCCTGAGAGGTCTCTGATAGTGCGGGAAGCCCCAAGACGATGGGGCCTGTCGGGGCACAGTATTTACCCTTCACTGTACCCTTCACTGTACCCTTTGCTGCACCCTTCACTGTACCCTTTGCTGCACCATTCACTGTACCCCTTGCTGCATCATTCACTGCCTCAATCACTGCCTCAATCACTGTCCCATTCACCATCTCATTCACTGCGCCGTTCACTGCCTTATTTACTGTCTCCTTCAATGCCCCCTGCTAGCTTACCTAATAGCCTTCAGCCCATAGGCGATATAAACCCTCTCCTTCCCCCTCCTTCTTTCCCTTTACATACATCTCTCGAATCCTTTTGGTCCTAGGACTAAAGCAGTGAGCCGACATCGTGAGCGATTCCAGCTCGGAGATGACTCCCACCCCGAAAAAGATCGATGCGGAACCTGGTAAGCCAAGCTTCAGCTCTGTGCCATATCTCTGTTTGTTACATCCACCGTGTTTTAACAAGGTATCCATACTTGCCAGATAACACCCACCCTGCACCCACCGATCCATCCAACTCTCGTGATATAAATATTACCACCTCCGATAACAATGATATGGGAGGATGGAAGCCCGGAGGAAAGCCGCCTCTGCGCAGGCACTTATCTGATGCTCAGGGTCCTGTCCAAAGAAGAGGGGATATTCACAGGGTGGAAACAGGATACCGCAGCGAACCCCGCACCGGCAGCAAACGCACAGAACTACAGCAAGCTGTTTGATGACCCGTACTGGCAGAAACTGCTGACGGTTGTCACGGAGCTCCTACGTAAGTCAGTGCCTAGGGCAAAATTACAGGGGTTGATGGCAGGAAAGGATAATACCAGGAACAGCGGACATGCCGTACAGATGGCCGGCCATATACACCGCAGTAAGTACTGCCCACTCCACAGGCAACAGCCCGTGCTAACCAGTACATAGCTTGGAGTGCGCGATGAGGCTTGGGACATCACACTTCAAATCCAGCGGGGACAGCCTAATACAGAGCATATGCAAGCAGCTAGTGCATGAGAACCTGATCCGGAGTTTCGGATGGCGTTGCAGGGAACATCTCGCTACAATCGTTTTGTGCCCCTTCCTGGTGAGGTTCTAGATCAGTGTTGATCACACCGGCAGGAAAGCTTGCGATGATCTAAATAAGCTCTGCTCTGGAGTGCTGCATATCTGCATAGTGCACCACAAGAGGTCCTGGATAAGATCTAGGGGTGCTTTGGCTTGTTGATGGGCACGATAGAGGTTAGATACTAAGGTTGGCCGGTCGGTGCTCTATACCGCAGATGGACGGAAATATGCTATTCACATGCAGGGACGCCGTCCGTGAGCTGGGATCCCGTCTCCGGCCGATTCAACTGTATGCCTCCCGTTGGTTCCTTGCCGACCACGCCGAGCTGGAGCAGGCCATTATGGCAGAGCTCAATATGCGGGCAGATGCCGGGTTACAATTTGGCATGTCCCACCCCAGCATCATACCCAGACTATATGATAACCTATGATCCAGTCATGCTAGCCGGGATGCCTCTTCAGTGCCAGCCAGCCTTGATGGAGGCCTATGGAATCCACGCCCCATCCTTGGTCCGGTAGGTGAGTCTGTGCTTCTGACAAAACGGGGAGGCCTACCATCCAGGCTGATGTGCTTACCCCACACTAACTATAGAGCAGGTTGACATCGATAAGGCCGCAAAGTCACTCCTTCTCCTTTGCATTAGGCTCTTTAATAGCAGCTCCCTGGTATGGCCTGATGCATCCTCTCAGGCTCAGGCTCTTACCCTAGGGAGGCCCGGCCTGGCCAGGGAGGCTTTCTTAATTTAGTGGCTGCCGGGGGGAGCAAGAAAGGGCAAGAGGACATAATGCACTACGGGAGGAGTGGGAGGACCTTGCACCCTTATCAATCACGCCGAACAGCCAGTGCAATCCGTCCGCACCCTCGTATTATAAGGATGGTTGAGTCATTACGTCATGGAATTCACCAGTCGAAACCTACGCCCGGCCTGACAGGGGCTCTTTCTGTATCAGCATATCACAAGCTGTTACTGAACAAGACAACCCTACCTGCCCGACCACTAGCACCGACGGTGAAGCGTCGCTTTTCCAAATTTCGTTAGGCAGGAAGACACATCAAGTCATTGGACGCACTCCAGTGCCACAACCCGTCAAGGAGCATTGTCATCGCAGTGATAATTGAGATTCTTGCATGCGTCCTTTTCTGAGTACGTCGGCTCCGGCTTGGTCTCGTCTATGAGTTCGAACACACTGCCAGTCAGTCAATCGCATTGCAAGCCTAGCAAGAGCAGAAAGGAAAAATTCCCTTGATAGTGATGATGGTGACTTGGGAACGAGCTGAGCTGACAACGGTTGCTTTCTTTGTTTCTCCAACCAAAGATCCGTAATGGGCAAAGTGACACGCCTACTGCCCAGCTCAGCTGTACGAAGCGGGTCTTGTCTGCGGTACAACCTTCCCATGACTCGCGCCCTGTGCTCAAGGGTAGAACGGACTTCTCTTCACGTGGCCATATGGTCATGATTTCAGGACGTCCTGTTTGCGCCATGGTCGATGCGTCGGCGCCCCCATCGGTAGTGCCGACGCTTATGCAGGTTTTCAACAAATGTTCTCCCTCGATTCGCGGAGATATCTACCGATTATGCCGTGCTGAGAACCGTGCTGAATGCGTAAAATTCCCTGACTTAATACTATCCAATTTTGCCGGCCAACCTGGGGCTCAAGGTAGGTTTGGAAGGGCAATTGGATGCTCTCTTCAGCGGTCGCTTTCTTGCTCCTACTCTCGCCATCGAAAACAGCCTCCGAGAGAGGTATTACCTTGGGTGTTGCGATGACAATCCCGACACCGCGCCGAAGAGTTCTTCAGGGCGCTTGTGTGGTGACTGGGAGTCAAAACGGGCTGATGGACGGGTTTCCACGCTCAGGGCCTGGATGCAGGATATTCAGCTCAGGAGAAGGATTATCAGACAGACAGATTCCTACAAGGCCATGGCTAGTTTCTCATCACCACGACGCAGCACGTCGGGAGGGCTTTGTAGCGTCTAATATGCTGCGCCTCCTCCTTGCTGCTGGATATTCTTGATTCCGCCTCGCAAACACATGTCAATGCTAGCTACACAACACACATGAGCTTAGGAGTGTTTTTCATGTTTACCCGGCTATGCCCCGGCCGGGGGACCTGTCGGTTCTGAGTTCAGAAGCATGTGCTTGTTGGCGGCTGCCTGCGCTCGTACACAACCCTCGGGAAGGGGTTGAAACCCGCAAACAGATTTGGACGGTCGATATGCTCGTGCCCAACTTCGGACGGTACAACGAGAGTTAATATCGACATCGCAGTCTTTACAATATACGGCTAGGTCCGCTAGCTATCCATAACGTGCCTTTGGCCGAGCGAGACAGGCTTCCCACTATTGGCATTGCGGAAGACGCGGGCTGGCCGGTCATCGTCCTTTCCCGTCAATTGCCCCGCTCTCACACGTTCTGACGAACATATGCCCCCCCTGCTCTTAGCGAGTTCACCAGGTCCCACGGCATTCCCTTGGGGATATTGCTCGTGTCCCGAGTCGCCCGCATGTCTGTCCTGGTCGTTATCTGTCGCCGTCTCAAGGTCTTTATCAGGGTCCACGAATGTATGCCATGCTATCTCTTGGGGGAACGGAATGGTACAATAGGATGGTTCAGGGGAATTCTTCGCCTTCAGGCATGGGTGGCCCTTTTCTGAACCTCTTCATCTTCTTAGCTCTATGTTATTCGAAGCCCGTACAACACGGGTTGGGCGAAAGGACTGCAGGAGTGACATCCCTCTCCAATGCAGGATACGGACAACGACGGAAGTGTGCCCGCAACAGATCTCGAAATGGGGAGACGTTTATTGACCATGGACATGGGATCGTAGAGAAGTGCATGTCAAGTCCCCCCTACCGAATGCCGTCTTTTTGGCCAACGTACCCCAGTTTGTGGTGATCATTAGCTACTATCTTTACAACAACATCACGACTAGCATGTTCGCGGCATCGGAATACGACTCGTATGGGACAACAAGGAAACGGCTGCGAGTTTCGTGGCCGCAAACGAGTACCAAACAGCGAAGAACATATGGGTTAGGCGCCCTTTACAAGTACAACTTCTTTTTACTCGGCAAGCACCCAACGCCCAGCACCTCCACCCACGCTGGGCCTGGGCGTCATCCAAGCGGTCAAGTGATGTACCGCATTCGACCTGATGTCCACTTGATCTGGTGATTCAGCCACAATTTGAGATAAAGATGCTGCAAGAGGTACCAGAAGCTATTGCTCCACCTGATTTCCAAGGTTCCCGGGACAGCGTGAAGCCTTATTACATGGTTAACCCCCACGGGGCTAGCCGCTTGCTGATCTGCTATTAGCTACTGGTTTAATCCTGTCCACTTACTACCCAAATCCGCGAGCAAAGGCTGACAGTCCTTTCAAAGGCGGGGTGGAACTGGTGAACCAAATCTGGATAGCGGGTGCACCTGAACTCGGCCCTTACTTGGGCGCGGGCAACTTTCGTCCCAATACCTTTCCCCTCAACATTGAGCCCCAGGACGGTTTGTATTCAGACCAATTCTATGCGGAATATAACATGCGGGATACCGCGACAGCCTGCGAAGCCTATCAATAGTATCTCTTACGAGGATGCAGTGCAGATGTTGACTTCGGCACGACAGGCCCTGCACCCTGTGTTTGGTCGGAGGGGTGATCGGGCTCCCTGTCATCTTCCTCTGCTTGTGCGGATTGGGAGCCACTAGCAGAATGCCATGTTTTGCTCCTGGTAATGATGCTGCCATTGCAATGAGTGCCTATGCTTGCTATAACTTCGAGCATGCTTTTGATGCTTTGACTGAGATCTTAGCTGATGCCTATCTCAACGATGCGCGCGGCGCCTTGCAGAAAACGATTGAGGAGTATATTAGAAAGATAAATAATGTGGTGGAGGGGAGACTCTTGGCTAGACAGTGTGTTGAGCAAGGCCTAGGGCGTTTGAGTACTGGTCCCTGGATCACATGCTTCGTATCTAATAAGGGTAGCAAGATGATGAAGATACATGGAATGATCAAAGCCTCTCCGGTAAGCACACCCGATTCCAGTACGCTGTTGATATATACTGACAAACTACTAGAGCAATCTTTCACCGGACTTGAACCGCCTCGACAAACTTGTCATAGAGTCCGAAGACTACATTTTCGAAGTGGAACTGGACATTCCTAACGTAGGAATCCGGTTCCTGTGTCCGGAGGCAGGATCATATTATCGATAAACTGCCAAGATGCGCAGCGGCACCCGACACCCCATGCTTCCAGTCTGGTACCAGCCGTGACATCGTTCCAATCGAACAGGCGTCTCCTCTGATGCACCCGACACACACTTGAAGGGTACAGTTTTGGTGGACACAGGACAGCGGAGTCGGAAGCCCTAGAGGATTAACGCTAGTTGAAGCAACACCAAGAACAGTATGAGGAGCTAATCGGTTTGCTCCCAACATCAGCCCGAGGTGAGTCTCAGTGTCCATCCTGGCGTGTTACGAACCCGCGGTCGCTAATCGTCTTACTGTTCCCAACTATAGGGCCTTATATTTATTCACTCCCGCCATTATTTGCTTCTCTGTCCGCGTTGCATGTACTGCGACAGGTTGTGATGATGCTCATGCCTATGGAGCCACCAATACGCGAACGAATCTTGCGAGGTCCCACTTCCAACCAGGCAACCAAGACCATGGCCCCTTGGTCCCTGCATGCGTATGCCAGCACCACAAACTGGGAGTGCAGCTCCGTATGTTTCGCCATATCAGGCCTGATGACAGTGCCAATGTTCCCTACGCCCAACAATGTACACTGTTCAGAGGCAGGCCAGCTAATCCATGCGGAAGATACGTACGAACATCATGATTGGTTCACGATCACCCAGAATGGCCTTGGGGCGGCTCTAAACTGCCTAGGTGCGCTCCTTGTCATGGAAAATGATATCATTTCAAGTGTCATCGGTCGGGCTTTACTACTTCTAGGCTGGCTGCAAGTGGAAGGGCACGAGTCCAGCTGCAGCAATATTCTGGGGATGGTGCCAAAGTTGACATAAGGGGACCTTGTATGTGTTCCCCTGTTGACGTGATTAGCCTACCCTCCCTATACCAGAGACTAGTCCTGACATATCTCCGTCATTAGGTAGGAGCTGGATATTACGGCGGTCATCATGGGGGAGTGTCGTCAAAACTACGACAGAACCCGACACGTTAGACAACAACAAGTGCGTGCGCGGCACATACACCGACTGCAAGGTGCGCTCCTTCTGGACGGAACATGATAGGAGCGCTGTACCAAGAGCACCGCAACTTCGAGACTGTCGACGGTGGGGAATTCGTTATTCTCACCAATCCCGCTCATTCCCGAGAGATGGATCCAGCGTCCGATTCCAAATTGAAATGCTGCGAGACACAGCCATGTTTTTTTCGATATGAAGATCGCGAAGCTGCGGCTTTGGCGTAGATCGTCATTGCGCGCGTCCTCGAAGTTAAATATTACACGACAATCCTTGCCTTCGCCCTGGATCCCATAGCGGGTGCCAACACCATAAGGAATAAGAGCATGAATATCCTTAACAGCCCTCAAGACGTGACTCAAGCGACTAAATCACCTGTCTGTCTCCCCAAGAAAGTATACCATCAGTAAGCATGTTCAGATCGCGTATACACCGCTCCGGACTAATATCCATTTAGTGTGCTCTAGCTGCACAACAAAGACACAGCAATTCCTGGAGAGACATGGTTCACACTGGGTATAGGTGGATACAAAACGTTGCGCGGTCTCCCACATGCCAAAGTCTCGTCCACGGGATATGAGATACCAGCCTAGAAAGTTATCCTCAAACTACGTGGGATTTCGAGGGCTGCATTGGAAGTCCTCGATGGGGGGTGTGTACGGGGCAGGGCAAGCAAAACTGTCTTGCTCTTTACTTCACGTTCGTCGTCGCCGAGGGCTTGCCAGACCATCCCACTGGTCAAGTCAAACCAAGCAAGGGCTCACCTGTTAAAGAACCACCGCGAGCGAGACCCTACCATACCGGTCGCTGACCTTCAATCCAGACCACTATTGACAATTCAGCGTAGGATGGATATGGTCTGCCTCGAGGATAGCAGTGCAAACAGTGCTCCGCAACCAAAAATGTGCTGTGCTGTGCCAAGGTCCTAACAGCTGCTCTGACTACCGCCGGATTACGCCACAAAGACTTATGGGGGGTTTCTTACTGCCTGGGGTAAACGCATTCCTCCTCATCCAACGCAACCGGCGAGATCGCATGGGTCTGTCTATCTGTGGCACGCGCGGGGATTATTTCTACTGGTATTATATATCCAGCTAGGTGGCATCGATTGCAACGGGGACGGGATATCTCCACTTATTACTGCGAGAAAGGGGTCCGGAATGGGTTCAGCCCAGGCCTTGAGTTCTTGACGAAGACGGGATGTGGGCAGTACGCTGAAAACTCGGGAAACACGCTTGACTTCGCATGCTATTACCCAGGGGACCCTATATCCCCGCGCTTTGATTGACTGGCCAAAATAGCTTCCTGGACAAGGTGGCTGTCCTGCTTAGCAAGGATGGGCGGAAGGCGTTTGAAGCCCTACGGAAGCAGGTTCCGGTGATGAACAGGGAGAACCCTATCGAGACCTCATCAACGGTTTCCAGGAACCTAGGTCGCCGTCTAATTAGAACTGCTGCGTGCGGAGGCCTCTTCCATACACAGGGTCCAGGAATGAACAAGATACGTTGCCGCGAATAGCATACCACGGAGACGACCAGGAATTCCGCTGCATCTACTCAGCTTAACGCCCCACCCCCCTGCCGGCCCAAAGAAAGCCATGCCCCTGCCTGGTCATATTCCCCGAGAATACTACCACCTGCGGCACCGATATAGTGTGCTATCGCGGCGATAGTAGCGACAATCGCGATTCCTAGCTGGATGACGTTACCAAGGAGCACCGGGCAGCGGTGGATGATGATGAAAGGAACAAGGACCAGGAGATGAAGGACAGCGGCAGCCTAGCAAAATAGCAGGACTGCATTGGTTTAATCTCAAATGGCTTCCGACGTCACCAAAGCTTTAATCTCCAGAAGACATGCGTTGGGGTAGAGCCTGAGAAGATAAAAGAAGCACTCGAAGCGCTTAAGGTTCCCTTCTGGGACCCCAAATTGTCGTCCCTGAACCCAGCCTAGGCAAGCCCATGCGTCGTCTTAACGCAACGCGTCCCGCCGCAGAGGGTGTCGTCGTCGCACACCATCCGAGTCCCCAGTGCGTCCTCTTTCCTCGATCCACGGCTCAAGTCAATCGATCAGCGGGCTAAAGCTTTCGTCGGGGAATCGACATGCTTGCATTGAATTGACGGGCATAGAGGCTAGGAGCGTCGCTAAGGTTTTCAGCTCTGGTTTACGGGAATACCATGGACATAGCAGGATGCGGACTTCGTTCATTATGGGTGGCTGCCATGTTCTACATCTTAGGCACCAACACCGCTTGGATAAAAGCAATATTGGTTGAAGAGGGGAATCAGATCGTTGGCACATCCGACCTCTGCATTAACCCAAAACTATGAGCTAACATAGCGTCGAGCAATCACGCTCTGACATGTCATGCCGGAGTATCCGGCCAGAAGATGGGTTGCGACCGGTGTATGTCCTCGATGGACAACATCGGATAGGCGCACTTGAACGGCTCTTGGAGGAACAAGAAAGGAATCACAACGCCGGATCTGAGCACAAGACCTCAACCGACGGTTCATGGTCATGCATCCAGCAGCCGAGCCTGGAGGTATGGGGCTGCAATCGATCACAAAACCTTGCTGGCCTGTCTACAGGACTGGCTATGGTCGGCGGAGGTCTACATCTTCGATGGGGAGACAGATCCAGCATACATTAATCTCAAGCTGAACTGCAACCAGGTGGTTGCAAAGGCAAAGAACTCAGAGGCACCACGGCACGAACCTTTGGCTGCATGCCCACCTTGTGGGGGCTCGACGAGACTTTGTCCCAACATCGTTCCCACGATCACGCTCTTCCTTCTAGGACCAATTCCATGCGTCGTGGGCAATCGCGGTCTTACAGCTTCACTTTCCCGTTTGATCCCAGGACAGAATTGCCTATCATGCTTCGGCACTGGGATATTCCTCGCACTCTGGAAGCAACCTATGTATCCAGCCATGGCAGCAGAATTACCTTTGGTCTCATGGCAAACCTATGTGCTCGGCGTCAGAGCCAGGACCAAGCCCTTCATCATTCTACCCTACCCCGTAATCACCTCGATGTCCAGTCCGACCACCATACGCTGTAACTATCAGCTATCGAAACGAAGCCGACACTCGGATGGTCCCCTATTCAATCCGTCTAATAAAATGGTGAAACTGTCGTCCAATCACCCAGCTGATACCGCCACGACTTTTCCCTATGTGGGGTATCTCAGTATTTGACTGTTTCGCTCGCTCGATGGCCGGTCCGCCCGTTTTGTTAAGCACAGCTCTACCACAAGTGCGAACGCCATGTCATAGTTTTTCCCCTTCAGGCTAGCACGAGCATGACGGAAGCGGGAGGGGTGGTTCCTGTCTTCCTGTGCGCGGCAGGCGTATCACTCGGCAATGCAAACCTGCACCAGGGTTCCGAGGCGAATTATTAGCCTATCGGCTAGGGTTGTAGGGAAGAGGGCGTTGGAATTCCATGCGGGACTGCAAAACACCAAGTGAGAACCCGGGACGGTATCTGCAGCAAATTAGCCCCACGTCCAAGGGGGATAGAAGCCTGGTAATTTCCGGGATTTTGCTGGCCAAACCAATATTCTCCTGACTGTGGTCGAGCATGTGGTCACATTGTCGCCGGTACCGAATAATGCGGATGTCAGGATTTGCCGTACCGTGAGTCTCTTGCCTCCTTGTGGGAGAGTGTCGACAGCAAACCTAATCTAATACAATGCTGACTAGTCCATCCAGAAACCAGAAGCGTCCCGCGGTCCATCGTATGGAGTCTGCCCGGAGTCAGCTCTTGGAGACCCATTCAGCATTGCACAGCATTCTAGAAAATGAACACGACCCATCACAGGCGGTTCGTTTCCTGCAGCAATCAATATACGCCAATACCCATCTACAATACTCTATTTAGACGGCCTCAGAGCGTTTCACTCCTATGCAGGGCTGCTCGCTCCTGTATCCAATATCCAGTTCAGTCGCTGACATTACACTATGGCTCTCCGGCTATGGCGCTCACAAGACAAGTTTGATGCATGGCATGGCAGGGCAGAGCCGATAGACCGCGCACGAGGTTAAGTCCCTGCGTGTGCTTGCAGATGAGAAAGAAGATGAAATCATAACTACCTTCTTTCCTCCACCTGGTTCCAACCTACGCCAGACACTGGCCTCGAACGAGGAGTCGCTGCAACATCAGGGCCAAAGGTATAAGGTTAGAAACAGCATGCTCCTCCTGAATCTACCCTGGAAGGTCTACTAGGATATATTCTGTTACCTGGTGTCTATTGACAGCGTGAAGCCAAACCAGTACCGATTTACCGGAAAAATCGCCCTCGACAAGACGAGCCCTGTGCTGATCTCCATACTCATGCACATTCAATGCCGGTATGAACCCAAGTTCAAAGTACCGAGGACCAAAAGCCCCGATTGCAACGACTTTGAATGGGTGGAGTGTATGTCCCATGCTGGTCATACGGCAGGACGATATCAAGTTATCCTGCAAGGCCTTGCTGACCCCAATCCAACATCACCACGCCGGTCCGGTCCGGTCTCGTAAATAGACGAGTCGTCGCTGTTTCCACGAAGCACCTGCGACGGAAGCGTTTGGTTTTCGATTCAAGGGCAGCGCAGTCAAGTCGCGCCTTGATGTGCGGCTCACCTCCGTCTCGATCAACGACAGATCGCCATGTTCCGCCGGATATATGACCCTCCATTTACAATCCGCGGAGCGCAGCTCTTCGGTGGGACGCGCGTTGAATTCGTCTGTCCAAACTGATGGTGTCGTGGTCTATCTACGTGTGCAACGACAGAGGCCCGTCTGCTGGGCTTTGGTCAAAACAATCATGTTGGCGCCCGCCGCGCAGAATAATTTCCACCGAGCCGTGATGTATCAATCGCATTTTGAGGTTCTCTTGCCGATGAGATGCGGGAAGCCTTTCGCATGTGCTGCGACGGAACTTCCATATGTACCACGTAAGGCACGCCAGGCCAAACATGGAACCATATCCTCCCTGACTTTCACGGAGCCCCGTGTGACATGAATGGAGACCTTCGAGGTTTCCGAGACCTGGGCAATGTCGCTGACGTACCAGAATGGGAAGAGGCGCCGCCGTTCAGCCATTGCACGGGAGGCTGCTGCACGTCGCGGTCCTGTGGGAGTACATGTACATCCAGAGGGTTCTTGCCGTGCGAGCTCTATGACAGCAAGGCGAGTCGAGCCAAGCCCTGTGGTAGTCAGGCGCGGTATCATCACAGCTACGAGTGCAAAGGCTCGCTTGCCCTATTCATTGCCGTCCGGATCCTCCTCAGAAACGATCAGGGTCGGCGGCGTGCTATGTCCAATGGAGGTGCTGCGCGACCTTGATTCTCCCCAGTCTTCGATTACAGCTGACTGATGCGGCTGTATAGGTACAACGCCGCACTCATGTTCTCCCAGACCGGCAAGCCCACCCTTCCGTTCCAGAACTGATCCCTCCCCCACACCACGGCCAGAAGCAGTCTTTCCTCCCCCCCTCATGTTTCGTCCCAGAACCATTCCTTCCTTGCCTCACCTCAGTTTCTCACCGACCGGGCCGAGCTCGAGCGGGCCATAGTGGCAGAGCTTGGTATGCGTGAAGATGCTGGGCTTGATTTTGGCACGTTCCACCCTAGCATCATCCCTAGACTACCTGCTAATCTAGAATCCAGTGATGTTAGCCGGGACGCCTATACACTAGGCATCCCTGATGGAGGCTTACAGATTCCACAGGCCACACTGGCATGATCAGCTCTTTTACACATCAGCAGATCAGGTGGTCTCATTTGCAAGTATGCTGGGCCCGTGCCTGGGACAGGTCAACCTATCCTTATCTGGGCGCCATGGTGGGTGCAGCGACTGGGGTCTAGTCTGATCAGCGATCAATTAGAGGGAATCAGGACGATTAATCATCTGGCTCAACGAAATGACCGGCAATGCTCTCGTGGTGGATCAGAGATATGCAGGACAGCGCGTGCAGGACGCACCTATCCCACCTGACAATCTGCCTGTCAAAATAAGGGCTCTGCGCATGTTATGCAATGGATCCTTACAACTGATGCCCTGCCGTCCTTGGTCTGTTTTGTCTGCGAATGGCTATGCCCGGCCTGTCATCATGCCTTTTCTTACCCTATTGTCGGGATGTGGCTAGATACAGGGAGGTGTGAATAAGTCAAAAGTCACCGAGGTCCTGCTGGCTGGGTAGGCTCGCAAGAGCACTTGTCAAACGAGTCAGGCTGGTTGACATTTCACGGGCCCATATTGCGATGCTCCAGTCAGCCTATTAAACGGGAACTGTTCCCTTCTTACATGCCGCCTGGTGATCTCAGGGGCGCCTGCATCCTGGTTATCTCTAACAGATGAATGCGGATGTCCAGAATATAGCAGCAGCACCTAGGGGCACATGCTGTCCATACATACGAGCTGCAGCCCGTTTGCTCGGCCAGACGACCGTCTAGCTGGAGCTACAGCATCCTGGAAGATGTCCTCCACCAGCTTCCTCTTCCTTTCCCACCCCCAACAGGACACCGCGACCCTCAACCGTCAAAGTATTTCGGCCGATGACTCGGCGCACGTCGCAAGTCATGAGGTGACTTGCAACAACGCATCATGCGCTCAAAGACTTTCCACCTATCATACCATGGACAAGCGGGCATCAGGCGGCGAGTCGCGATGATGGCCTGCTCGTTAAGAGTCTCCTCGGCGGGTTGAAGACAGCGCTGGACAATCTGGCCATCTGGTCAACATGCGTCGCTACCGCACCAGGCCCCCGGGGACCCACCCCAACGCGATATCGAAGGAGAACAAGGCATGTAAAGATGCCTCCAAGAATCAGGCTCTCGGTCGGTAAATTGCCCATTGAAAACAGGGGATTCACCTACCACAACAGTCTGTCTCGGTTATCGCGCGGGGTGGTGGGATTTTGCCATCGATTGTAAGCCACTATGGTGGATGTTGATGGCTTCAACGATGGTCGCATGGGGTGTCCGTGTAGGGCGAGCCGATGGCCCGCCGGTAATGGTTTGTTGGATGGGTCTGGATATCACATTGGGGTGATGCTTTTGATTATATACTCTGACTACCTTTCGGGTATCGAGGGTGCCAGACAAGGTGCGGACTTCAGGGATATAGTTCGTGGCTGTCAAAGAGCCTAATCATACTGACCGCAATGTTTGAGTCTGCTTTTTCTCTAAGTCAGAGTCTGGCGACATCGATGCAGCAAGCCATCCCACTGTCAGTCTGATCAACCCTTTTTCTTCCATCCAGCCATAACCCCTTCCACTCACTGCGTCCTGCAGCCGCTCCGGGTGCTGTCGACCAAGTCGGATAATCACCAACAACATCCAGCATGGTCGCTCCCTCCGGCTTAAGATGGTATATCCTGAGTAGCAGGCGGGAGATCTCTCTCCAGCACGTACTCACGTTCCGCCACTCTCTAGCCCCCCATAACAGCTACTTCTTCCTCGGAAGCTTTCCCCGCAGGATGCGACACGGGTCCAAGGTTACCAAAAACGCTGTGATGTTCTCGGCGTGGTGACAGCACCTACAGCAAGCGATGTCGAGAGTTCGTCCCATTCCATGGCGGCTCTTCCTTCTCGCACGGCCATGAAACGTCCTATGATACCGGGATTTCCGTCCACCACGCTCGCCAACGCTTCTTACCTAGAGTTCGGCCGAGGTCAGGGGTGCTTGGGAAAAGAGTGACCCGTGGCTATGGTGACGAATGATGAGTCTATTGGTAGGCACTGGAAAGAACATGTCAACAACTGAAATGTGGATTTCAAGTGGGTTGGAAAGCCGCTAGGAACAGCGAGTACCCTAGGAGACCAAGTCTGACAAAATTGACGGGGAGTGACGTGTGGACCTCACTTTGCTTTCGCCCCCGGACTTACACATCGGCATGCCACAGTCAGGAGATTCTTGCGTGAACGTCATTACATGAATCACCTTGCTCTCCTCCATCCAGGTGGCTCCTTTGATACCAATTTCGCGCAGACCCCGATATAACGTCCAGCAAGAAATCAGCCGAGGACGCCTGGATGGGGGGACAACTACTAATTCCATTATTAGTCATGGCCTGGTTCGGCTCGTTTGTTCACAGCATACCAATGCCCGATGACATACTATACTCCTGTACACCGTATCTGCCCTGTTCCTTCGTCGCCATCGTCAGCTTTGCCAACATCAAATCCGGCCCCGGGGATCTCTCAAAAATGATAACCCATGGCCGACGCTATGATCCAACTACGTCTATAGCGTGAGAAGACATCGCCCTTGCTGATGCTCCGAGAGAACACCTGCGCTGCCTTGAATGTGCGGTCATGAAAATTCTCACCAAGTGGTTATGTCTTGTTGTACGCAACATACAAAATGATTGTCCTTTTCCTGCTGTGAGCTTCCGCTGTTTATGCGCCGCGGTCAGGGTGCCAGCGTTGAGGATCCTCATTTGGCGCTCTCCACCGCTAACAGTGCAAATGTTCCTGCTCCTTTGGGATTTGCTCCAATGTTCAATCCGTGCCCTAGGATTTTGCGTGCGACGCGAGAGTGAACACAGACGACATGAGCCGTGAACTCGACGCTGGGTGGCCTGTCTGGTCTACCTGGCTTCAGCGGAGATGCCTTATGTAACAACAAAGGATGCTCTGCGGACAGACTACTACCCACACCTCCGCATGCATACCTCTCTCCATGCGGTCATTCCTAGTGAGCAAGTGGTCAGCCTTTTGTGGTTTGGAGCAGCGAGTGAATTACCACAGGCGAATCTCTCCAAGGCGGATCCGCACGCAGAGCCCAGCCGGAATCGGCACATCATTTAGTTGTCCGATTCAGACGGCTTGGACATGGTTATTCTCGTCTGAATTGCCTACTGACAACATATTGTATCCCGAATCCACATCCTCCAGTTCAGCGATGCACGGCGCATCGTTGAATTTAATGCGGTGGCCATACACAGCTATGTTCAATGGTATGTGCTCTTGCGACGCACACCGGGTCTCGAAGCTCCAGGTATTGACGGGATGACTAGCACACTGCACCCTGGGCAAAGCTTCTCCTAGAGGCTTTTGGTGACTATGCCGGGCGAATATGTTCTGTGCTGGGTCTGATTGGCACAGACTTCTTAACTTTTGTATTCGGGGGTAGTCCTAGATGCAAAAAGGGTTCGAGGGGGTTACAAACATGGCAAAGACTATGTTAAGGAGGTATAATGATCGCTCGTGAGAGGGACTGCCTTTATACGGAGTGTTTGGATTCATGGCCAGTCGCTATACCAGTGTGAGGGTTGGATGTTCCCGGGGGCCATGAAAGATCATAACCGAATCCAGAAAACCATCATCCTTCTTGGACGAGTTTGTTGCCCTGTCCACGGTGAACAAGAGCCGCTTGACCAGGGCACGGGCCATCTCGCTGTTACAGTTGGTCGTCGCGATCCCGATGTATAGCAGGAGGCTCCTACACTCAATGCGGCAAACGCGACGGATGTAGGGCCGGCTGCACAACGAGCCCGAAGCACATGGAAAGGATCCGGATGCTGCGATATTCTTAATAATTCGATCAAATTGTCATGTATTCCAAGTGGAGACACCCTGTTGACAGCGTCATGATGCCCGGGAATGGAGTGCCATGCCGGGCAATTCTTGGGCGACTTGCAACTATTTCGCGGATAGGAGAGGCGGATAGTATGTGTCTTGCTTGGATCTATTATGCCCTCTCTGGGCTACCCTAGGTAGCCAAATGTTACATTAATGCAATGATGTTTGCCCAGCCGGAGAAACTGTCTTTCTACTCTCAAATTGAACTACTGCCTATTCTAAGGAAATCTAAGACATATCCCAGTATCACTGTGGTAAGTCTTATCCCCTCCGTCCTGCAATCACACCTCACCTTGCATACGGAGTACCCTACGCATAGATCAATAGTTCACTGCTCCTCCCCACCAAGCACTAATAACCGTTATCATCAACGTTCATGGTTTTCCCCATCTAAAAATCGACGATGACCTTAGGCCAGACACGCAGAATAATATGCTCTACGTACTACAGTCGTTCTGAATGGATAGAATAGACCTACCATCCTGCCAAGTCATGATAGATACCCTGTTACTGTTGAGCACCCACGACCATTTCGATAGACCCCGTTTGGTATACGGTTGTGTTCAGGTAACCCAGCGCAAAGGCGCCGGGGGTCATCTCCATCTTGATACCTAGAATTCCTGCGTAGACGAAACTAAGGGACCATCCGTATCTACTATCGCAAGCCTAGGTTAGGGTTGTCATTTGCCGCTGACCGCTGTAGCGGTGGTCTGGTGGGTCGAGATTTAGCACCAGTCCAGGCAGCGACATTCACTACGATTCGCAAATACATTTCACTCTTAGATTGATATTGTCGGAGCTATGCAATCTATTCGGTAGGTGGAGCATTACTCTGGAGTGCGGGTGCGAGAGTGGCGTGATATAGGAACCTCGACCCTATGCTGCTCCTGACCTAGTCTCGCTCCTTGGCAAAGTTAGCCACGATCTAGTCGAGGTATCAAACAGCGACTTCAAATCCTGCTTGGTGATTTGCGAGTTCTTTGAAGGTGGTATGATGCCTGCGTCTCATGTAAATATCCAAGAGGTTTCTCAGGTATCCTTCATTCTGGAATGATTGACTGCCCGTTCGCTACCCCGAGTCTCGCGCTACAATATATATTTGCACAATTGCGGAACGCCGCGCGACCCATAACCCGAATATCGCGCAAAGTAGGAAAAGAAAGTAATGGAAAAGATGGAAGGATAATTATCTCTTATCTTAAAGTCATCTAAATTTGGTCGCATCCCCGTTAGACGGAGGGCATTGCGGTAGGTAGTTATCACACTTCCATTCCGACCTAGACTAAAGCCGACCAAGCATTTTTAACCACCACCAGAGTATCACATCAGCAAGATAAAACACCATCTCCAACGCTCCCTACAACTCCGTCTTCATCCAAGCAGTCGGGAAAGTCGGGTACGCCCAGCTCTTCCCCCCTCTAACAAGCTGATTATCGACGCCCTCCACGCCCGCCGAAACATACAGCACCTTGGCATAGTTCCGCTCGGACCAATACCGGTAGGGGGTGTGTTTCGGCACAAAGGCGACATCGCCGCTCTCGAGCCTCGCAACGGGGTAGTCGCCGATCTTGATCTGCACAGACCCCTCCAGCACCTCGAACGCACACGCGCCGTCCGCGTTCCACACATCCGCAGCGCCAGCGTGCAGGCGGCTCATGGTGATCGTCGCCAGCGTGTAGTTCGTGTCCTGGGCCTGTGCGTTCGTCACGAGCGGTTGCACGATCTGGTAGCTGCCGTGGCGGGCGTTGAGGTACTTGGGACCGTAGTTGTTGGCGACGAAGTAGGGCTGCGCGGGCTCGCCGAGGGGGGTTTCGGCATTGTCGATGGCGTGCCAGGATGAGGTAGTGGAAGACGACGAAGAAGAGCCGTTGACGATGTCGCGGGTCGGCACGAAGTCAAGCTGCGCGTAGACGTCGAATTTCTGCAGACTCGCGATGACGGAAGCGGGCGGGGACGAGGACCCGTTGCTGGCGGCGGGGACGTACGGCGTGTTCGTGGACGAGGAGAAGTTCGTGCCGAGCGTGTAGAACAGGTCCTCGAAGCCGCCGGGGCTGATGACGCCGATCATCTCGGTGTCTGGGTCGAGGATCTGGAAGGTGTGGGTTGTGTTGCGCGGGACGGAGCCGTAGTCGCCTTGGGTGAGGAGGCGGGCTTCTTGCTCGCCGTCGCCCTTTTGCGCCCACAGCTGGAAGCGACCTTTGTAGGCGAAGAAGTTCTCGTAGTGCTTTTGGTGGATGTGCGGGAGCACGCCGAGGTCGTTGGAGGCCGGGGCGTTTGTGCTCATCAGGGTGAAGGCATAGTCGGAGGAGGGCCCGGTCACGGGGAAGCGGTAGAGCTGCTGTCCGATTGTGACGGCATGGGCGTTGGCGTAGTGCGGGATGATGTAGGGGCGTGGGGAGGAGGGTGCGGTGTCGAGGTAGAGGTCGGACAGGGACTGCGCGGCGGCGAGGGGGAGGGCCCCGAGGAGGAGGGTGAGAGCGACCATTATTGTGGCGAGGGAGGGAGCAGATCTGAGATCTCGGTGCTGGGTGTCTGGGGGTGGCGTGGTTAATATATCGAGGGCATGAGTATCCCTGGCAGATATTTTCTATTCGTTATGAGGTCCACTCTGCAATTGGGGATTTCGTCACAGGCGTGTGTCAGTCTCCTGCATATTTTGTTTCGGCACGGAACCTGCTCGGCACTCGGGAATTCCGAACCGGCCCTATCTCGACGGCCCAATGCCTGGGATGGTTGCTGATCGTCCTTCTGCAACGGTTGACGGACCTTGCCCCCCATATGAAACGATTCGAGCTTTGCAATTGGCCGAGAGAGTTTGATAGCCGGCCAGATAAGACCGTGCCTGGATCAATCATTATTGCATCACCGCAGGTTTTCCAGAAAAATGAACCCACTCATAACAACCACGCTTCGACGGTTGCATCCGCGCGCTTCCGGGACTTCCAGTTGTCTCTGCATAATGTCGCGAGCTTGATATATGCTCGCTTTCCTTGTAGACCAGCTTCACCGATACGCTGCCCCCTGGATTGACGTGCATGCCATCGTAGTAGTATCCCGAGGTTAGGGACAGTACTCCGTGGACCCAGGATTGAATGGAGCTAGAATGTAGATTAATCACGCATGCAGGTACCGTCCTCGCAGCCGATATCCCCACCCAACGACGACCGAGGTGCGGTAGTGCTCCACTCCTATAGTACGTAGCACAGGTAGCCCTCGGAAAACCCGAGCCCCCTACACCACGAGCAATGTTCTAGCGTGCCCTAAGTCCCCAAGCGTGCTGCACGGATCCCGGGGTATACCTAAGCCACCCTCCTGAACTCCGTAAGTATACTCCGGAGTACGTACCCCTGCCAACGCGGGGTACGCCTGCCCACGGCAGTTAATTAGCGTAGTCCGGAGTAGCCGTAGACGAGCGTAACCGAGAGTAGGATGAGTCGGGTACTCCAACGGTACTCCAATTGCAGTGGGAGCTACATAACCCCTGCTCTGTGCCCCAGATTCCAGGATGAGGGGAAGTGGCTGCAAGATAACTGACGAGCATCCGTTCCTCTTGACAACTTGGCAAAATGCTTAGCCCAATCGTTCTCTTGTCCTTTGCTTCAACGGCCCTGGCAGCCTTCGCCCCATACTACGCCGACCTCTCCTTCCAGCCCCCCCGGACGCTCTCAAACTGGTCGAACCTAACCGTCGAAACGCAAACGGGAACTTTCATCGGCGCGCTGAATGAGACGTATCCCGATGTCCGACAGTTCCTACGCGTGCCGTTCGCCAAGGTGAGCATCCCCCCTTCCTCCGGACAATCCGTGCCCTCCAGCTTCGACCTCAAGTTGCCTCAAGTTGTCTGTCGCTCTGTCTAACCGGAACCATCCGCATCAAGCCCCCCGTCGGCGACCTCCGCTGGCTCCCACCGCAACAACTCGAGAACTCATCGCGCCACTATGACTCAACCCGCTATGGGCCCGGTACAATCCCCCTTCCCCTGTGCCCTGTGCAAACCAAACAGCCCCCTAACCCAAATGCCTTTGTTCTAGCATGCCCGCAATACGTCTCCTCCGCAACAACAAATTACAACAAATACGAGCCCCCAAACCTGCTGCTCAGCCTCGGCGAGACCCTAAACGAAGGGTCCGTCGCCTGGTCCACCTCAGAAGACTGCCTGTCGCTGGCCGTATGGACGCCCGCCTACGCAGACAAGTCGTCCAAGCTGCCCGTCGCGCTGTTCGTGACCGGCGGGCACGGCCTCATGGGTGGGATCGACATTCCGTCCCAGGTGCCCGAGCAGTGGGTGAGCAGGAGCCAGGAGCATATCGTTGTGACGATCAACTACCGCGTGAATATTTTCGGGAGTGCGTATACCTTCCTTCCCAACACTCCAGAGCATCGGCTGGGTTGTACCAGAAGAGAATGAAATACCTGGAGGTGAAGTCAAGTGTACGGTTGCTGACAGTTGGCTCGCCTCTAATGCAGATCCGAAATCGCGCGCGCTGGACGAAACCTCGCTCTCGCTGCTGGACGTGCGTGCGGCAGTCGAATGGGTGTCCGCTAATATCGAGGCCTTTGGCGGCGACCCATCGAACATCATGGTACGTAGGGATGCAAATGCAAATGCAATGCACCCACCCACCCAGATAC
>RHLP01000407.1:0-19134 GCA_003719405.1 Aspergillus incahuasiensis
CGCATCCCCATCCCCATGTTGACCTCCAGCCAGCAACTCAATCTCGCCAACCTCCCTAAATCCCAGTTTCTGATATATCGCCAGATTCGGCACCCCCTTCGAGCTCTCCAGGTAACACGGCACGCCCTCCTCATCCGCCCTCTCCGTGACGACCTCAACGAGCCTCCTCCCGAGCCCCAACCCCCTCATCTCCGCGCGCACGGCGATTACATTGCAGAAGTAGTAACCGCGCGGATCCGTCCAGACACGGGCGTGCTTCTGGGCCTGCTGCGTTTTCCACTGCTTGTAGCGGGGCAGTCTCAGGCCGCCGCGCCCGCGGTACCGGATGTTGTAGAGGAGTTGTCGAATTGAGAGAAGGAGGTCTTGTGCGCGGTGGGTGAGAGTGGAAGGTTGGGATGGTTTTGAGTTGGAATTCGACTGTCTTGGCGCGGGAGGATGCCACCAGCAGACGCCGACGACGCGGTTCGAGAGCGAGGAGATGTCCTTGGCGATGAAGATTGGGGCGTCGATCGCGAGGCCGTGGAGGAAGTGTGCGGCGAGCGAGGCGGCGTTGCGGGCGATGTTGTACTATCAACCAATTCATCAATCCCTGTACAGATAGTGGGGGAACATGTATTTGGGTTTAATGGACATACGGTCTTCTGATCAAACATATATGTGAAGAACGGGTCGTCGGCAAAGACGGTCTGGATGCATTCTACGGCCTGGGGGATGTCGCGTTTGGAGAGCGGCACGATCTGGATGTCCATGGTGGCTTGAAGAGTAGGTAAGTATACAATAACAAAGTCTATTATGTGAGACCTATAATCGCTGGCAAGTAATAATCCAGGCCATCTGCAAGTATAAATAACCTAGCTGAATCCCCCGGCTAGCCTTTCCCAGGGAAGTCCACGCGAAGCTGTACAACCTCGTCAGTGCTGACCCCAAGCTAAGCTCGATTCCGCAGGTCGTGCCGGCTCGTGACCTTCTATTGGCAAAACACCTCAACAAACACAAACATCACCACATCACACATCACACATCACACATCACACATCACACATCACACATCACACATCACACATCACACATCACACATCACACATCACACATCACACATCACACATCACTAATTCAATGCAAGGGCGCCGGATCCCGCATCATCAGCGTCAGCTCCTGCGCGCCCTCCCCGCCCCACCGCGCGAAATCGATCTCGATCGTCTCCAACCCCCGCCACCCGTTCTTCGCGTACACGGGGAGCCCCGCCGCCGTGGCCTCAAGGTAGATCCGCCGCTGGGCCTTGTCCGCTTCCTCAATGCCCCAGGCTAGCAGGGCCTTGCCGATGCCTTTTCCTTGGTGGGAGGGGAGCGTGGCGATGAAGTCGAGGACTGTGCCAGTTAGCTAGCTAGCTCGCTTGAAAAAGCAACCATGATTATGATTGCTCGGACAGTGCCAGCTCAGCTCAGCTCAGCTCACCGATATCATCACCCCTTACATACTCCGCGCCCTTGCCCTTCAAAACCGCAAAGAACCCCTCGTACACCGCGCGATTCGTCCCCTCCGGCAGCGGCAGCGCCGTCGACACCCACGCTGCCTCCGCCCCGCCCGGGGCCTCAGTCTCGGTCTCGGCATTCTTACTCTTCCTCTTGTCGGTCGGAAACGACCACCGCGCACACCCGAGCATCGCGCCCGACTCGTCGTCTACAGCGACCCAGATATGTGTGGCTGGCGCCGCGAGCTTCTGCGTCCACCGCGCGGCTTTGAGGTTGTGCACGGCGGCGGGGCTGACGGCGGGCGCGGGGAAGAGCGAGCTGAGGAGCGGCTGATTGGCGAAGGCGTTGATGTTGATGCTTGCCAGCGAGGGCGTGTCTGCGGGGGTTGCGGGGCGGATGGTGAGGGGCATTTTGTGAGTCTGCTTCTTTTTTTCGGTCTAGGCTTTCCTTTTGCTGTCTTTACGCGGTGAAGTTGAGGATCGACTTGGAGATAAATACTGGGTGCTTTGGTGCGGAGATCCGGAGCGGGCATGACTCAGGGTTGGAGTGGCGGGGTTGAGGAGGAGGCTGGGGCACATCGCGTGTCGTGCCATGAGTCAATCTATATTCATATCATGGCCTTGTCACTAAAAGCTTGATTTACAGATTTTACAGTCAACTTGGCCCGGATACATCGGTTGCTGTCAATTTCCACTTCCCTGCCGATTCATCCCCAGGAATCCACAGCACCCAACTACCACCAAATACCCACCTGAACCCAGTTCGAACATCCGGTTCTGCTTGGATGGCGGTGGCCTATTGTCGCCTATCACACGTGGTGTACTAAGCGAGGATAAATATGAAACTATGGAGTGCTGTCGGTAAGATGGGTATAAGCATATTGGCTCAGCTCTAGTCACCTAGTGCAGTATGTGCTCAAGGAACATCATTCTGACCTTATAAGAATTCGTCGCTGGAATAATACCTTCCAAGGCCCTCGTATGGATGCACAACATCATGCCAACTGCTGGCTTGGATTCGTCTCTCCAACGGGTCAAAATTGAGGTCCCGCTATGCGGGGGACGAGCCGAAGAGTTGATCATCACCAACAGAATGTCATGTTGAGAAATCCCAAAGCGGCTATGCTAGGCCAGTATCAAGGGCTGTGAGAGACGCGAAACACGTTGTCGTTGTTGCACTATACCTACCCATCTTGCCCATTGGGCTGATCAGCACCAATCGAGCCCATCCGATGCAGTCCTGGCAGGCGGCCATGAGCTATAACTTGCAACCCAGGTACGAAGTCCAGATAGCAAGGCGTTGCTTTAAGTGTTGTAGCAGAGTGCTCTGCTATCATCGACAAGCTTCCTTATTCTTCGCTGGCCTACCTACAGGCTAAGATTCCGACGTGCAAGTTGTCAATTTAGCCCTACCTGAAACTACCAATACCAAACAGACATACAATACCGTCCAGAACAACACAGATTAAACATGATAGAACCCCTTCCTGGCCCAAGTCTCCAAATACCGCTTCAGCAACGCACTACTCAGCGGGGTATACCGAATATCCTTTCGCCCTTGCAACGCCCTCACCGTGTTCGGCGCCTCATAAACCGGCGTATGCTTGCTCGTCTGCAGCCGGCTCAGCTCCCACATCACGGGCTCCTCCAGCAGCGGCATCAACGGCGACAGCGGGTTGCGATCGATATCTGATTCCCGCAGCCGGACAACCCACTCGTCGTACGGGACTTCCTGGACGCGATACCAGGCCTCATTAATCATCCGCCCGGTCGCCTCAATATTCACGGACTGCGAGTGGTCCGGCGCGACGAGGCTGTATGACTGTCCTAGGTTGGCTGTGGACGAGGCGATGTGCAGTAGCGCCGAGCACACGTAGTCGACTGTCACGTACTCCAGCCGCTGGTCAGGCAGGTAGGGCCAGTAGCCGATCTTGATGCTACCGACGATCAAGCGCGCAAAAAAATCGTCCGCGTTTCCCATGGCCGTGCGCGGGTCCCCAATTGTGAAGCCCGGGCGGTAGATGGCGACGGGGAGCCCGCGGTCCCGCGTCCGCCGGACCATCTCTTCCGCCACCCACTGGCTATGTGCGTAGCCGGTGTCGTAGGGGAGGGAGGCGAGATGCGACTGCAGCCCCTCGTCTTCCCTGAGACGTTTCGTGCCGAGAACCAGCGCCGTGGGCCCCCACGTGTCAATGGAGGACATGTAGTGGAAGCCCTTGCGGCGGCCCAGGGCGGCAAGACGAAGGACGTGCTTTGTGCCGAGCACGTTGGAGGCAAAGTGGCTCTGGTAGGGCTCGCAGAAGTTGACTTTGGCGCCGACATGGAAGACGACGCTGGCCCAGTTGGTCAGCCAGGCGAATTTCTCGACCCCTTGACCGAGCGTTGGATCCGCCATGTCACCGTCCAGAACGAGGAGCTTATCCATGTGTTTCTGGACAGTGCCCCAGAGGTCGTATTTGTCGAGTGTGTACTGGATGCGGGCTTGCGCGGAGAGGCCCTTGCGGCTGCGGGCGAGGCACGCGATCTGCTGGACCCCTGGTAGGGCGAGGAGCTGGGCGAGAAGGTGGACGCCGACGAAGCCAGTGACGCCGGTGATGAAGACGTGGCCTTCGTCCGCGGCCAGCCAGTCGGGGACCACGGGGATGTCGTCGGCGAGGAGGGTGTCTGCTTCCATGACCGCAATGTCGACGAGGGTGGGCCGGGTTTGCTTGGTCTCTTTGAGCATGGAGGCGAGCTTGGCCACGGTGGGATTATCTAGGAGCATGTCCATGGTCACCTTCTTGCCAAGGCGCTGCATGAGGAGGCCGATGAATCGCGCAGACTCGAGAGAGGACATGCCCAGATCAAACAGGTCATCGTCCGCTTGCAGGTCCGACACGTGGATTAGGCTGCGCACCATGCGCTTCAAGGTGCTGTGCATGTCGTTGTCCACTGGGTCATCGGGCACCACGACATATCCATTTGCTTCCTCGGCGCTGATCCGGTTAAGCGCGCCTCGATCCACCTTTCCGTACGGATTGAGCGGCAGCGCAGGAACAATCGTGATCATGCCGGGGACCATGTACGGCGGCAAGCTCTCCTTGGCGTAGTTCTTGACATCCTTCGCGCGAAGGTCCTGCGCATGGTCCGCAAGAACAATATATGCCGCTAGAGTCTTGTGCGCAAGCAGACACTGCTGCAGCACAACCGCCTGTCGGATCCCATCCATCCGCTCCAGCGTCCTCTCGACATCGCCCAGCTCCACCCGGAACCCATCCTGTTTGACCTGCATATCAAACCGCCCCTTGAAGTCCAGCACCTCCAAGGACACCCTCCACCGCGCCAGATCCCCCGTTCGAAACACTCTCACCGTCTCTTCCTCCTTCCCATCCGGCAATGGAATCTCAACAAACTGCCTCTGGTTAGCCTCAGGCTGATTCAGATACCCTCTCGACAGCCCCGGCCCCCCAAGATAGATCTCTCCATCTCGACCCGGCTCGGATATAATCTCCCCATTCTCATCCAGCAGAAACACCTTGGTCTCTCCAACCGCCCGTCCAATACTAATACTCTCCCTCGCCGTCTCGGCCATATCAATCAACTGCAGCGTAGCAAACGTCGTGCACTCGGTCGGCCCATACCCGTTCCACAAGCACTCCGGCGGGCCCTCGGTCAATACGTCCCTTACGGCTTTGACATTCGGCGCCTCCCCGCAAACAAGCACATGCCGGGTCCCCGCAAACGCCTCCGGGCACGACGCCGCTACAATCGTGAACAGCGCCGTCGGGCAGATCATCGCGGTTACCTGGTTCCGTGCCACAAAGTCGCGCAGCCCGAACGGGTCTGTCGCCGTGTGCTTGGGGATAACGACAATCGTTGCCCCAGCCAGGAGAGGGACCCAGATCTCGAAGAGCGAGAGGTCGAAGCCCGGGTTGTTGAGCTCGGCGACGCGGTCGGCGGGCCGGAGCGGAGTGACAGGGGTCAAGCTTGCAAGGTGCAGGATGCTCGCGGCGGAAACCTGCACGGCCTTGGGTCTGCCCGTGGAGCCCGAGGTGAAGAGGATGTGGCTGCGGTGGTCTGGCGCGCACTTACCGCGGACCTTGACTTGCAGTGGAATGGCCTGCCCTGACGCATCGACGTCGTTCCCGGCAAGGATCACTAGGTCAAACAGCACGGCGTCATAACTAGGGACCCGGTCCGCGAGCGCTTCACTGGTAATGACAAGCCGGACGTCAATGTCGCCGAGCATCTCGCCTAGCCGCTTCTGCGGCATGGAAGGGTCAACGGGGACGCAGGTGCCGCCGGCGCGGAGTACGGCAACCTGCGCAGTGACCTGGCGGTGGCCGGGGTCAAGGAAGATGCAGATCGGTTCTTGGGGCGCGATGTGCTTCGCGAGGAGGGTTTCGGTGAGACGATCGGCGCGGGCGAGGAGGGCGGCGAAGGAGAGAGTGAGGTCGCCGTCGATCACGGCGGGGGAGTTAGGGGAGCGGTTGACTTGGTGGCAGAGGAGTTCTTCCATCTTGATGGCTTGGTGGTCTTTTTTTTTTTCTTGGAATTTTGCGGGGAGTGATTGTAATCCAAAGTTTAGAGAACACTGGACAGCTTTCTGGGCTCGATCTGATGAGATTGTTGGCAACTTTGTCAAGCTGGCTGGCTCATCGGTCCAGCAAGTTTATATCTTGGTGACTCTGGTCGAGCGTCCGCGAGAACGGTCTTTCCGAGGAGAAAGCTGCCCTGCCCATTTTCACCGGCTGACCAAGTTGGCGAAGTTATCCTCTGCATCATACTTGAGAGTTAATGGCTCGATCTGGACCACGGCCGTCACGCCATTGCAAGCTGTATGAGCCATATCAGCATCATATTCGTGTCACATCCTAGAGGATGAGATGCTGTGATCTACACTCGCTTCATCGCGGGAACTCTGGATACACCACCCACAAATCGGGGCACGGTCTTGGAATAGCGAGGTGGAGGTGATACTCGCATCCAGAAGCTGGGATGGAGTCAAAACACACTCTCGCTTGGAGAAGTGTTGCGGGAGTCCAGCCCTATAGGAGATCGAAGGGCTCGCTGGTCATAGCTGGTTGATGGGGAAGAGCTGATCTTCATACAGCAGCATTTAAGCTTGGTGCAACCGTAATGATGCGGGCAAGAGCTGCCGTGCTACCGCGATGCTGCAGTTCCCATTTGAGACAAAACATCCCGGGAAGGTAGGACTGTTGGATTGCATTATGATAGATATGTTGTGCAGCTCAACGCACCGGCCCCCGCAGTCCCTTCACATAGGTCGGATCTATCATACTCCCACTTCGTGATACGCTGGCATGCAATGCTCAACATAAGCTTTGGCAAGCATGCACTCTGCTTTCCATGCCTTGTGACCATTATTACAACTCAGAACTCTGAATCAGTCCAAGCTCAAACAGTATCTTAGTCCCCGGCCGCGACTATTTGAGGAGGCTAGACCGTCGACTTCATCTCCCGCCTTGGAAAACACCTTCCTTCGATATAACATTACACAACATCAAGCAGCAGACAGCTAGCAGCAAATAGGTCGCAATGGCATCGACTTCCACCATCCCATCCAACCTCATCGAGGAGCTGAAAGCACTCTTCCCGGGAAAAGATCAGCTCCTCAGCCCCGACGATACCGGATACGAGAAAGCGCTGCAGCGCTGGTCAGACCTTGCCTCGCAGCGAGCTGTACGTGCCGCCCTTTCTTAATTATCTATGCATGGTACTTGACCATGCAAGCAACTCTACTCGCGCAAAGAGAAACAGCATGTTTGTGAAGAGAGAAGAGGCTAACAACAACAGGGCGCAATCGTCTATCCTGAGAGCGTGCAAGACGTCTGCATCGCTGTCCAGTTCAGCACCAAGCAAAAACTTGACCTCGCCGTCCGAGGCGGTGGCCACACCCCCGACGGCGGGAGCTCCAGCGTCGGCGGGCTTGTCGTCGACCTCACGCGCCTCAACCGCGTGACGCTCGACCAATCCTCCAGAACCCTGACTGCGGCCGGTGGCGCGTATTGGAAGGACGTGCACGCCGCGACAGCCGGCACGCCATTCGCGGTCGTCAGCAGCAGCGTCGGTATCACTGGCGTCGGCGGGGTCACGCTGCAAGGCGGATTCGGCTACCTAATTGGGAGCCACGGGCTGGTGATCGACAACCTAGTCTCGGTGCAGATCGTGACCAGCGACGGGGAACTGCACACGGCATCCGAGAGCGAGAACGCCGAGCTGTTCTGGGCGGTGCGCGGGGCAGGCACGAACTTTGGCGTCGTGGTGGAGTTTGTTTTTCGCGCGCACGAGCTGCCCAAGGAGGTGTTTGCGGGGTCGCTAGTGTTTACGCCGGATAAGTTGCAGGTCATATTGGAGGCCTTGCATGGGGCGCTGCGGTATGACGATGGAAAGGTCGCGGCGCAGTGCGTGTGCCACTGGTCAGAGGATGCCGGAAAGGTGATGCTGAACGTGATGGTCTTCTGCCAAGGGTCAGAGGAGCTCTGCAGAGAACGCCTTGAGGGGCTCTTCTCAGTGGAGTACGTCCGCAGCGACGTCAAGACGATGTGGTACGAAGAGGCCAACGCGACGCTGGACTCGTTCGACCCGCCTGGGCGACGCAAGCGGCTGCTGGGGTTTGAGTTTGTGCCGCCGCTGAGGCCTCAGTTTGTGCAGGGCCTGCTGGATGAGCTGCAGCGCAAGCTGGACGTGGAGCCCGATCTGCGCCGGTCGTACATCGACATTGAGTTCTGGGATCTGCGCAAGGTGGCCAGTGTGGGTGTGGCGGCGACGGCGTTTCCGAACCGCAGGAATGTTCAGAAGGGAAGCATCGCGCTGGACTATGAGGATGCGGCCAGGGATGACGAGTATCTGGCCTGGGCGACGCGGCTGCAGCGCAAGTTCCAGACGGAGTTTCGCCACGTAGGCGGTGCGCCGACGGGCCTTGTGTCGAACTTTATTTACTATCTTGAGCGTGAGTTATACCCTCCCTACCCTCGGATGCATCATGGATGGACTCTTTAGGGCCGCACTGACTTGGGCTTGAAGCGGCCGATGCAGCGGAGATGTTTGGCGCCAATGCTGAGAGGCTGGTCCGGCTCAAGCGGAAGTACGATCCGCAGGGAATGTTCAACAAGTTAAACCCGATTGGCATATAGTAGGGTGCTAGTAGGCAGTAGTAGCCTACGAGGTGTGAGATGTGGACTGGGAGAATGTAACCGGATCCTGAGGGTGGTGTTGAATTACTTAGTATGCAATCAAATTGTCCTCTTGCATTCCTTTGCTTCTATAGGGATTCATGTCCAGACTCTTCTCCGTGTAACGATTAAGTGTATATAACAGCCTGCTATCACTCTCCAGTTTCCAAGGCTTTGAGACTACGGAAGCACAATCCAGGCTACCTACCACATCTGCCTCAACGCAAACATGGGCTTCTACGATCCGGCCCCCAAGCCCAAGAGCCCTCTCGGCTTCCACCGAGTCCTTTCCCCCTCTGCCGGAGTGAAAGTGTCCCCTTTGTGTCTTGGGTCCATGAACTTTGGAACGAACTGGTCCTACCCTCTTCGCTGCGATTAATTGAAAGACACCCTAATGCTGACCCTCCCTAGGGAGAGCTTCATGGGAAAATGCGAGAAGCCGGAGGCCTTTGCCATCATGGATGCGTTCTACGACCAGGGGGGGAATTTCATTGACACGTACGTGCCCAGGCCAAGTCAACTAAGCTCACGCACCCCATCATACCCAGACAAGAACTGAAACTGACTCTCCACTGACTCAGAGCCGGCTGCTACCAAGACAACCAATCCGAAGAATGGATCGGGGAGTGGATGGAAGCCCGTGGGACGCGCGACCAGATGGTGTATGTTATGTGCCATCCCATCTCCCTTGCTGTTATGTCATGACAGACTATACTATAGGCAAGCCAAGACTAACAACCAGAAGTATAGCAACAAAGTACACGCACGGCACACACGCACACCTACACGCCCAAACCCCGCTACAATCCAACCACGTCGGCAACTCGCTAAAATCACTGCACATTTCCGTCGCCGCGAGCCTCGCCCGCCTGCGCACGGGCTACATCGACATCCTGTACCTGCACTGGTGGGACTTCACGACGGACGTCGCGGAAGTCATGGCCGGGCTGAACCACCTCGTTGCCGCGGGGAAGGTGCTGTATCTGGGCGTCTCGGACACGCCGGCGTGGGTGGTTGCCAAGGCGAATGCGTATGCGCGCGCGCACGGGCTGCGTCCGTTCTCCGTGTATCAGGGGCTGTGGAGTGCGGGCGTTAGGGATCTCGAGAGGGAGGTTGTGCCTATGTGTCGCGACCAGGGGATGGCTGTTGCTGGGTTTGGGGTGTTGGGGCAGGGGCGGTTTAAGACTAAGGCTGCGAGCACTGGCCCGGAGGAGAGAGAGCTGGAGGATGAGGATGAAGTGCAGGTAAGCGCAGGCTCGGCGAGGGCGGCGGAACAGTCCGAGAGGGAGGTGAAGGTGTCGGGGGTGTTGGAGGGCATAGCGAGGAGGAAGGGGGAAGGGTGCAGCCTGCACGCTGTGGTCAGTTTCCACATATATATATCGATCTGTTTGTCACGGACATTGCTGACGGACATGGACATGTATATAGGCCATCTCATATCTCCTGCACAAGACACCCTACGTGTACCCCATCATCGGGGGCCGAACGGTGGACCATCTCACAGCGAACATCGCGGCGCTATCCGTTGAGCTGTCCAAGGAGGAGATGAAGCAAATTGACGCGGCTGTCACGTTTGACGCCGGATATCCGCACACATTCCTCTTTGGCGAGCAGTATGACCTTGACAAGACGGCGTCCGATGTCTGGCTGACGACCTTGTCGGCGCATATCGATTCGCCGCCTCATCAGCAGCCCGTCGGGGCTCGGCGGTTGGATACTTAACTGCAGGGGTTGGGTCTAGATGACTGGCTCCTCGAAGTAGGTATCCTGGTGATATGGATACGTCCTCTCTCGCTATAGTCAGCGCGGGCCATCGCCTTTCTTTTCTTTTCGTTTGTTTTCGTCTACCTACCAGTCAATTCAGATTTGCGTGTGCGTTATGTATGGCCATCATTCGATTCATCCGTTGTGCTAAGTATCGAAAATTGAAGCAACCGAGAATCCAACCATTGAAAAGTTCCGTCAGCATACAGTACTTAAGGTAAACCTCCTGACCATGAGCATTACTTAACAATCCCACTCTTCCATTCTCAATCTCGCACCATCCCCAACACCCTCGCCCGAACCACAGGCTCGGAGCGGTCATTCCGACCAATGAAGAAGTCCCGGGTGACCGTGACCTCGTCGAGCCTGGTCTTGTACAGTTCCCAGTCTACGCGGCGGACGAAATACGCGAGGGCGATGTAGAGCTCTGCGTAGGCGAGACTAGACGGGTCAATGAAGGCTTGATGTAAGTCTCAAATGCAGCAGGCGGAGGAGAAAAAGGAAGGAAAAGGCACGGCCGGCCAGCCAACGTACTTGATCCCCAGACAGGCCCTAGCACCCTTTGTAAACACGGTAAGGTATCGGTCGAGGCGCTCGCCCGTCACGGCTTTGCCGTTGTTGCGGAGCCATCGCTCGGGGTCGAATTTGGTGGGGTTGGGGAAGATCAGCGGGTTTTGGTGCAGGAGCAGCGAGGAGGAGCTCATTGGGGTCTAGACATGTGTTATGGTGCAGGGTGAGTGAGTTTCTTGGAGATATTTCATACACCGTGTGGATAAGAGAAGTCAGCGTACCCCTGGTGGGATGGTATATTTCTTATAGGATAGGGTCTCGTCCGGGGCAATGCGCGGGAGTCGGCCGACGACGGGGGTGGCGAGGCGCAGGGACTCGCTGATGACTGCTGCCTATCATGTGGTAGGGTAGTAGATCAGTACCAATAAATTTCAGATCAATGAGGATGGATTGAAAGTGATGAGGCCGGCCATACCAGATAAGGGAGCTTCTCGAGCTCCGACCACGAGCACGTACTCGTCACTGCAGGCAACACCTGCTTCAGCTCATTCCTCAATTTCAGCAACACCTCCGGATCCTCGGCAAGATAGTACGCCGCAATCGTCAGAGTCCGCGCCGTGGTCTCCGTCCCGGCGCCGAGAACAACAAGACACTCATCCTGCAGCCGCTGCCTGCTGCGCTCCTCAGGCGGGAGGGCGGGGTCCGCCAGATTGTGGTACATCCCACGGCGCGAGCCATTGTCCTGGGGCTCTTCCTCCTCCGAAGAAGAACGCTGAATCAGCTCCAGAATCGCATCCTGCAGATCCAACAACCCCGTCTTCCCCGGCATAATCGCGCGCATAAACCACCCCGGCATGCTCCGCAAGACCGGATTGATGAAATGGAACGTGCGATTCAGATGGCCCAGCCCCGTGATTTCTGTCGTCGACGCGCGGATGTCAATCCGGAAGTCCTTGTCCTCCACAAAGCACCACAGCTTGCCATAACAGTAGTATGTTACGATATCAGCCGTCAGGGCGGAGAAGGCGTCGTCGAGATGCACAACCGCCTGGGTGCGGTGGAACTCTTCGAACCGCTTCAGGAGCGCCAGGGTGCGCTCCTCGATCATAGGCGTCAGGCTCTGCACCGAGCGCTTTGAGAAGAAGTTTGTTAGTATTGAGCGCCGGAACCGGTGGTGCTCGTGGTTCGTGGTCGCGACCATAGACGTCGGCGTGCCGAATATGGGCACCCATGCGGGGTCTTTTTCGCGCCGTCGGCTGGTGGGTGCGTAGATCTCTTCGTAGAATTCAGGGTCCGCGACGTGGATTTCTCGAGGTGTGATTCGGACGATGGGGCCTGGTTTTACCTGGTTAACTCGTGGTTCGAGGGAGAGTATGTGGCTCCGACCGTACCGTATTGCTGGTGCATCTTCTCGATTTCGAAGAGGTACTTTCCTCCTCGCCATATGTCATAGTAGATCTCGTACAGATGGGAGATCGCGGCTAGCTTGGGGCCTGGGATGTGGCTGAGCGGGTGTAGGTATAAGCGGTAGATCGACCGAGCCAGCAGGAAGATAGCGAGCCCTAACAGGGCGAGCCAGATTTTGGAAATGCCCATGGTTGCTGTGGGTGGATATACTGGGCACAACGTCGAATCCTCTCAAACGGGAGACAGAGAAAAAGCCCACATTGTCAGAAAAGTCGGGGTCGGCTGGTTGACCCCCAGCCTTTATGGGCGCTTCCAGTGCTCGCAGCTCTCATTTGTTCTCCCCGCAGCTATCTCTGCAGCTTCAGACCTAGACACGGCACAATCCACTTTTCCAGCTAGCTCGGTGCGACCACGGGCAGGGTATGTCGGAGTTGTAGCAAATACTATGATCCTAGAGGACGCGATGTGGTACGCCGTCGATAAGTGACCCCTGTCAGCCTTCGGGTCCCACTTCACTTATTGTTGGAGAAGCTTCTTGTCGAAGGAATCGGAGAGTTGCAGACAGTCTAACTGTCTAGGGTGATATAGGCCGCCACTCTGATACCACATGCATGTCCCAGCCGTTGTGTATTCTTGCTTCCGCTTTCACAGCGAGCGTATGGTGACCACTGAACAGCTTTCTTACAGGCGCAACGGCTGGGGTGGTGATGACATGCCGTCTACGGCGAAAACCAAGTCCCAGCAGAGGCCTGCGGTTTCTAGCTGCGCCAATCTGCGGCTGCTTGTAGCGTTCTCATGGTGCTTCGTTGTTTCGTTTGTCTGTTGTCTCGTTTACTCGTTGACCATGTTGCCGGCCCGGCTAGGAAGGTCGGGTTCGGTATGGGAGAGTGAGCGGTATTATGATTGATGGCGGCCAAGACGGTTGACCTAATTCTATCAGCATCGACAGCTCTCATTTTTCGTGGGACTGTATTACATGTACTACCGCTCGCTTGCCGGTTACCTGGGCGCGTTGAATATCGCCGGGTGACGTCTGTTGTGTTCGGCAAGTGCAGGTCGGCAATGGTGATTGCGGGGTCGGCAACCCTTGAAATGGCAGAGACGGTTGACCAAGTGGATCAATTGAGGATCTGAAACCGTGTAAGAAGCCATAAGGAAGAGCTGTTGTCGAGGAGTCTTTTTCGTTGGATGGACTGGTGCCGAGAGTATTTGGGACGATCAGGCAGGATTTGCGGCGATGCGGGAGGGACGTGAGCCAGAGGCCGCAGGGCTTGGATCCCCAATACAGACCAGGCTCGTAATCAATACACATACAAAATGAATGGTTTGGTGGCATTCTACCAGAATACCGGACGATGAATCTTTTAGCAGCAAAAAGGGTGCTATAGTACTACGTACTTACACAGGTGTCCAAAAACAAAAAAGAAATCTCCTCGACAGGGAGTCGAACCCTGGTCTCCCGCGCTCGTTCTTGTAACAAGTGACAAGCGGAAATCATGACCGTTAGACCATCGGGGATTAGTTATTAAGAAGTCCAATTTTTTAAAATATAATCACGCAAAGTGAGCAAGTCTAGCTATCCCCGCACCTCAACATCTTCGAACGCCAGAAGCATCTCTCATGATTCCCCATTTGTCCAGCCAGTAGGGGGACAATACTCAAATGGCCCTAAAATTTAGTGATCGCTTCTTGCATTTGTATAGTTAGCTTTGACAGCGCTCGTTGCCCATGATATTCATCTCATTCTATCGTTGCGTGTGATATATATTTCAGTTCTCTTCCCCCCACGGCTTACGAACGTCAAGGCACGACCAGTATTTACAAAAACAGCACAAAGTCCCGAGACCAAAACCACAAGATGCATCAATTTACGCAGAAATCTTGCCGTTCCAGATATTAACGAGCGGCCCCTGAATTGTAAGTGAACAGGCTCGTGCTTAATACCTTATTGGAAACAAACACGCTGCTAACCTCAGCGATTACTATGTACAGATTCTATCTTAGCCATGGAGCCAACTCTAAGACTTCATTACATCTCGAGGACGCCAGATCATATCCTAAACCGTTTTTTAAGGCAGACAGACGAGCCAACCGACCATGAAACGAGCGCTCACCCCCGAGCGTTAGGTAGCCAAAGCTGTCAAGCCCGGCCGAATACCACCAGCAAGCCACGCAAGGGGTGTGAGTCGAGTGACGCGTCGGATCCCCGCATTTCCACCAAGTCCCTTAGTCGTCTCGTCTCATCAATATCATGATTATGCCCACTTGCCCAACACACCCATCAGCACCATCCCAGCAACCAACGAGATCCCACCCGCAGCAACGTGCCCCATCGGCGCGCTAAACATGTCGCCGCCCTCGATAACCCAGTCGCGCGCCCACATGTCGACAACGCCAACCCAGACCAGGATACCAGCAGAGAGGGCGTCGAGGGTCCCCAGCGCGATGAGCGTCTCGCGGTCCTGCCCGTTGAACGAGTGAATGACGCCCATGCCAATTGCCATCCCTACTGGCGTGATAACGGCAAAGACAGCGCCCATAATCGCCTTGGTGGGGAAAATGCGACCGGGCAGCAGCGCGATGCGGGCTCCCAGCGCCAGACCCTCGAAGAACTGGTGGAAGACAATCACGACCAGCAGGGTCTTGTAGAAGGAGTCGCCGGCGACCACGAGCGTCACGCCGATGAGGATGCTGTGGAAGATCACCCCGGCTTCCATGACCAGGACGGAGAGTTTTGTGTTGGGGTTTGTGGGGTCGCCGCCGTGGTGGTGGCCTAGGCCGGCTAGGGTTGTGTGTTGGTGTTGATGGGGCTGGGGTTGGGGCGTCTGTTCAGCTGCGGACTTGGGGGAGACGTTAGACCCGGCGTCGGTCAGCCGAGAGGAGGCAGCGGAGCGGGCGGCACGAGCGAGGATATACCGATGGCCGATATACTCTGTCAGGAAGGAGAGGAAGATACCGGCCATGACGATCGCCGACGTGGTGGCCTCGTACTCGAGCGCGCCGAGACACTCGTTGCCGAACATAAGGTCTGCATGGGTGTAGAGCTGATCGGTTAGTATCCTATGATATGATACTACAGGGCAATGCTTACATGGACAAATGCAGTTGAAAGGATAACGCCAGTACCGAACTGCTTGATGATGGTCGACGCCCAGACGTTGATGGTCGCAGATGGGAGCTTCACTAGAGCCATGGGGAGGAAGACTCCGATCGAGCTGGTGACGAGGATAACGAAGAGTGTTCCAATGCGCAGGGGCATGTCGTAATCGCGAGTTTGAATACCGCATGACGATCTGCTGCTGGTGCTTGTCCCGCTTCCTGATGCCCCGCTGGTGGTACCGCCGCTTTCAGACTCCCCGGAAGAAACACAGTGTCTGTCTCGTCAGCATCCATGATACACGAAGGGGTAAGATACTCACTCTACGCCGGCGTGGAAGTGGCAATTCTCCTCCTCAGTGGTCTCTTCTGTTGAGTCAGTGTCCGTGGACTCTTCGTTGGTGGTGGTGGTGCTGTTGGTGGTAGTGGAAGAGTCCGTGATATCTCCCAGGATTTCGACATCGCCGCCGTCCGCATCGACACAGTACCTACTCGATCAGCTGGCTGCAACAAGTAGTGGGAAAACAAGAATAGGCCGTTGCTTACCAGGTACTGCCGTGCTGATGGCAGTCGGTATATTCAGACGGAGGATCACCAGTTGGCGGGTTGTCCAAAAGCACCTGGACCTCGCCTCCGTCTTCAGTCATACAGTACACATCATCGCCGTGCTTATGACAGCCAGTGATGGAAACTGCACTTCCAAGGCCGACAGCGGCCAAAATAGGAAGAACGATCTTCATGGCGACGACGAACTATACACGAAAAAACCAAGCACGAACGGCTGTCTGGACTCGAGTTTCAGGGTCTGACGGAAACTGACCACACCACGACGACTCGAGTACTCCGTTTATATCACCGTTGTCCACAAGGTATCGCAGCAGCGGAATCACGAAAAAATCAGCAGAGGCAAACGAAAGCTCCCCACGCACCCTCCCACGAGGGTTCCAATGTTGCATTTCCCATCCTGCTAACCACCAAGGTACACACGCCAAGCGCTCCGCCAAGGGTCTTGACCGTGCCAAGTGCCAACAGCAGGGCCGCGACAGATTCTTCCTTCTCGCGGTGGAGAACAGTGCCGGGCAGCCTCTTTCATGCAGTTTAGCCGGTCGTCCCCAAGGTCCTCGTCGCGGGCTTGGCTGCTTGGCAAAACGTGGGATGCAAGTGATGCCATACAGGAAATACGAAGAACGCATCGGGAGAGGCGAGGAAACCAAGAAGTGCCGTGTCTTGGTGAGCCCAAGGGTACTCGAGTTTGCGGCAGAGGGAAAGGTATAAATACCGTCGAAATGGCGACCCTGCATGAGGTATCTATCCGTGCAGAGTGACAGCGGCGATCTCGAGAGCAAACCGGCATCTTTCTTTTCACCATGAAGTTCCCCACCCTTGCCCTTGCGTTGGGCTTTTGTGCCCCCATCGCGGCTCTCCCGGCTAAGCAGACCCCGTCGCCGCTGGAAGACCCGGTCAAGTCGCCCTTCCCCGTCCACCACAGCTGCAACGCCACCCAGCAGCGCCAGCTCGCCACCGCTCTGCAGGAAACCGTGACCCTGGTCGAGCACGCCAAAGACCACATCCTGCGCTGGGGCAACGAGAGCGCCATCTACCGGAAGTACTTTGGCGACCGGCCATCCCTCACCGCCATCGGCGCGTACGAGATCATCGTCAATGGAAACCCGGATGCCGTCCTTTTCCGTTGCGACAACCCGGACGGGAACTGTGGTCTTGATGGTAAAATCCTCTCCAGTCCAGCACCTGCCTCTCTTCTCATACCCAGGACCAAGAGCTAATGAATGTCATACACAGGCTGGGCCGGCCACTGGCGCGGCGAAAACGCCACCGACGAGACCGTCATCTGCGACCTCAGCTACACGAGCCGGCGGTCGCTGAGCACGATGTGCGCGCAGGGGTACACCATCTCCGGCTCCGAGACGAACACCTTCTGGGCCGGCGACCTGCTGCACCGGCTGTACCACATGCCAGCGATCGGGCAGGGGCTGGTGGAGCACTACGCGGACGGATACGAGGGTGTTTTGGAGTTTGCGCAGGGGAATCGCACGGAAGCCGTGCATGACTCCGAGACTCTGCAGTACTTTGCGCTCGAGGTGTTTGCGTATGATGTGGCTGTTCCTGGGGTTGGGTGTGTTGGGGGTGAGGAGGGAGAAGAAGAAGGCGAGGAGACGGCTGAGGGAACGACTGAGGAGCCTGCGCAGGATGACCAGGAGGAAGAGGAGGTGGCCGAGGAGGAAATCCCCGAGGTGAGTAATTTGCTGGTCGATCTTGACAGTCCTTACAACTGACGGCCGATAGAACTGTCATACCCATGAAGGTGGAGAGCTTCACTGCACCTAGCCTGAAGCCGTCTATGATGTCGGCACCGACACCCGCCAATGAAAAGAACGATCTACGCTATCTATGATTATCTAGACTTCCGGAGCACCACTCTCATTTACAGATATAGTTAGGCCCGAGCCTTAAGACCGAAATAATACAAACCACACTCCCAGAATCAATGCTTGACAGTGACCCTCCCCTCCCGCACCGGCCATTTGAAACTCCAAATGACGAGCTTGACCATCCAATGTTAGCCTACCCACATACCCCGTTCCTGCTCCTAACTCCCAGCAAAGAACGAAAAAAACCTTTCAATGTGTTTATAATCTATTCTATCATTCCTTTACCCTTTACCCATAACTCCACTAAGCAGAAGCACAATGCCCCCCGTCAACCCTCAGATCCGCACCGGTCATGAACGCGCTCCCATCCGCCAGCATATACACACTCGGGGCCTTGAAGTCGTCCGGCACGCCGAGGCGGCCGAGCAGGGCGCCGCGCATCCACGTCTCCTCGACCTCGGGCTTGGTCACGAGCAGGGCGTCCGTCATGGCGGTGCGGATGTACTGCGTGGCTGGCCGTTAGCATGAAACCGCCAGGAGAATGGATTAGGATGGGTGTGGCATACACCGGCAGACAACGTGTTCACGCGGATCCCGTACTGGCCCCATTCCTGCGCCACGGAGCGGCACATCTGGTGCACGGCGGCTTTGGAGGAGTTGTAGGCTGTGCATGTGAGGCCCTAAGCACCTGACTGTTAGCTTGCTGATGTCTATATATATACCTAGGTAGGTATGTGGTGTCTTATTTGTACCCGGTTCGCGATCTGCCCAGACATCGACGCTATCATGACAATGCTGCCCCCGGTCGCCTGCTCCTTGAAGATGCGCGCGCAATGCTTGGCCGGGATGAATGTTCCGACGACACTACAGCCACAGCCAGAACCATTAGCCAACCAAACCAAACCACCTCACCTCCCAATCAAGAGTTCTGGTAAAGGTAACATACTTAACATCCAGCATCTTCCTCCACATCTCCACGGGGTAGTCCAACGCCGGAACCATCTGCTGGATACCGGCGCAGGTAATAAGGCCTCGCAGCGGCATGCCGCGCTGCAGCCCCACGGCCGCGATACTCGCCAGCGCTGTCTCGACGGCGACTTCGTCCGTCACGTCGCACTGGATGTATGTTGCTTGCAGGCCGCGCGATGCCGCGAGTTTCTGCACCGCGCTCCATTCTTCGGCTGCGGGCGTCGGGAGGAGGTCGATGCAGGCGACGTCGCCGCCGGCTTCGAGGACGGCGCTGGTCAGGACGATGCCGAGGCCGCGTCCGCCGCCGGTTATTGCAATTGTGCGGGCGGAGAGTGTGAAGAGGGGGTTGGAG
>RHLP01000408.1:0-27734 GCA_003719405.1 Aspergillus incahuasiensis
GAGCAGAAGGGAGAGTAAGAGGGGCCGGGACCGGTGGAGGGGCGGTGGATGTGGACATTAGAGCATCGGCAGGTGAAGGGGGAGATTTGGGAATGGTAGGGCCGCGGAGGATTTGAGAAGGTGGCATTGCACCGGGCGTGTGTGCGGAAGCGGTAGACGGCATCTCGTAGCGTAGTGAGCTGGGCCGTGGCATAGGCGCTGCCGTACCAAGCGCAGTAGCGATACTCGGAAGGGCCTGGGAGCGTGTCATGTTGTAGAACATCTTTGAGAAGTCCAATAGTTGCTCCCGGGTGTGTATCGGCTGCAGATACGTTGAAGAGCCGGCGGAGTGAGGATTCGTTGCAAGGCATTCGTCCGGCACTGCTATGCCAGCTTGGATCTGTGCTTGTTCAGTCCAGAGCTTTTGAGGGTCCAGTCCGGCTTTTTGCCATGCTTGCTGACGTAGTCGGCGTATCATGTCCCATGCCTCACGTCCGCCGTCTTTTAAGGGGCGCTGGGTTGAAATGCCATCTTCGCCTCCGACGACGCCTCCATCCGGTCCGGTAAGCGAGAATATTCTGTCCACAAATGCGCGTGATCTGGAGGCTTCTGGGCTATAGGGCCGCTCGTACAGATCGATGAGCATAATCATGGTTGCGTGCAGTGGCTGGTGATTTCCAGGCCAACTCCATTGGAAAGGTTGGAAATCAGGGTCCGTGGCCAGTGAGACAAATTTCTCCATGAATCCGTGGCAATGACGAAGTGCACTACACGTATTAGTTTGAGAAATACCGGATGGCCATTGCACAAACCTTTGTCTTGCTGCTGGCCAAATGCGGCTTCTGGCGTTTTTGAGAAATGGCTGATATGCAACGCAGAATGCCTTAATGTTACTGTTAGAGATTATTGTAATGTGTATTAACAAAAGTCTACTTACTTTATCAACGTAGAGGCTAAGGACAATTCTTGCCCATTTGTGGAAGGTTACAAGAACTGGCGTGTGGTATTGCTCTGTGCAAGTAGGAGCCGCGTCGCCTGGAAGTGTCAGGTCCACGCTCAAGCCTTCAGTCGGAGAGCGTGAGAATGACCAGGATCGGTTAGAGGCGTTCGAGGGAACTTCGGACTGTTTAGGCTCTGGGATTCGTTCAACTATCGAGTGAAGTTGGGCTTGAAGATCGACGAGGATGGATCTCAATTCTTCCATGTGTCGCCGGGTTACCGGTTTAGTTCCGAGTTGGATCCTCATTATTCGACGGACCGCCCCTGAAAAGGTCAGACGATGTTAAATCAAACGGTCACAAGGGTAGCACTTACGAGCCATCACGTATTTCCCTCTGGCAGCCAGGTAATAGACATTGACCATTGACGGACCACCACAAACTGTCGGGTCATCGGGGTTATCTCTAGGCCGCAGACCAGCCCGAACCTGTCTTTCGTACTGCTCAGCTTCCGGAGTTCCTATAAGCGTATCTTTGAATTCACTCGTGTCGCGCACGTCCCAAAAGTTCTCGTCAGTTACGAGTGGAGGAAGCCCACTTGACATCGAGACAACGCCATCCATGTGCACGATGTGCCACCACATTCGTCGACGGCCTTCCGCCTCCGAAGCCGGGATCCCAAAGTTGGCGGGATCCCGATGCAGGCCCATCGTTTGTGCAACCCTCATTGCAAGGCTTACGAAAAGACTGCTAGTAAGCGGCTCTTCCTCTTTGGATAGTATTGTTTGCGTGAGTAAATACGCAGCTAGACCTTGCAAGGAAGGGCTGCGTAAGAACGAGGTCTTAGTCAACCACCGCGTAACTTGATCATTATATGCCTTAGAAAGAGCAGCACGAGTGACACCATTGAACTCGGCTTTGATTGCTCTCAGGGAGACTGTGACTGATCCACCATACCAGATGGCATAGAGTAGTGGGATGAATGACGGATCCGGGCATGACTCTCCGGAATAGCTGCTGGAATCGTACCAGTCCCAGAATGCGTTATATTGATTCAAGACGGTCGGTGGATGAACCACGGGGCTAATGGCTTGGATTCCCGACATGAAGCCTTTGTATAGAATATGACTCTGCCGTTTTGTAGGCATGTACTCGAGCGCATCTGGCTCCACAGCTCTATCCTTCACTGACGGCGATGCATTGGACGGAAATAGAATGGAGTTTTGAATAGCATCCCCGGTTGATTGCTTATCCATGGTAGCAACGCTAGAATGATCGACCGATGGCATCCAATGGCGCGTTGTCGCATTTTCCACGGTCTCTTCAATGTAGGGCTCGCTCGCGCCGGTGCTTTCATGCGAGTGCGTTTGATCTCGGAGGAATTGATTGAGCTCATTGATCTACTGCTATTAGCTTTTGTGTCCAGAAAGAACATGCTAGATCCTTACCTCATGAGATATATAAGCCCAGAAAGTCGTGCCGACATAACTGTGACCCATTAGACCCGTGACATGAGACGTTACCCCATAAAACGTACCGTGACCTCCCATCCTCCAAACTGAGATGCCCCAGGTTCAGAGACCCCACTGGGTCTACCAAGTCCGTAGCATGACCAGCAGGTATAGGGAACTCATCACCGCTCGAATCAGCCGTACGCCGTGGGCTACCAGGCCTGGATGCACCACTAGAAGCGCGTGTTTCTCCTTTAGGTACATCAAGAGCGGCACTCTGCGCCAATAGTTGTTGCTGGTCCGCAGGAAGCACTGGCTGCGATGTCTTGCTAAGCCTCTCAATCATCGATGTGAGCTTATCGAGCCGCGACTCGATAGACTTCTGCTCGGACGGCCCAGCCTGCCTCAAACGACCGTACATCGACTGTAAGTCCTCAAAATCGTCCTCAAGCTGCCTGGAGTCCTCTCGCCTCCGTTTTACCCCATGGCCATCCGTGTCGCGACTGCGCGAGCCGCTGTCCTGCTGCGGCAGCGACGCCGGATCATAAATGCACTCGGTTCCATTCTTGACGCAGTTTCCGCAAATTGGGTGCACCTTGTCGCATTTCACCTTGCGCCTTCGGCAGGTATGGCAGCTGTAGCTTGTGCGGTTGCGCGTGATCTGTCGCCCGGATGCCTTTTTGCCGGTGGGTTTGGCTGCTTTCGAGACGGGGGATGAGGTGTCGGCGGCGGAATCGTATGCGAAACCTATCTTGATGTCCGGAAGCCCGTTGGGAGATGGGAGCCCATTGGGGGAGGTGTCGGCGGTCGGACTGGGGTTCATGGTCCGTTCGTGATCGCAGTGGCGGGGGAGTTTGTACTCCGAATCATTGATGCACCGAGGTACCTATCGGGACCCCTCATGTAGAGCGGGGCGAGAGCGAGACGGTGAACTCATGGACAGTCAAGGCGACTTTGAAAGTGATATCGAATAGCCTGCGTTACCGAGGCATCCTAGACCTATAAAGCAGATGCATGAAGGAGAGCGACCGAGCAAGTCCGACAATTAAGCTGGGAACTATGGAGAAGCCCGCATCAACGGTCGGCCAGCCCTCGGCCAATAGGATCCACCCCAGTTCATAAGCAGCACGAGGCTTAACGCCTGGGGGTCTCGTGCACGGCAACCTCCAAATACTGAGTCCCAGAAGAGGCTACTTGAGTTTTAGATGTCAATTGACGGCGACTACGCCCAGTCAATGGGTTTGCTGTAGCCAAAATGGTATTAAGATCACACGCGGCCATGCCTAAACAGAAGACCAGTACGAAACGCCTTGCGCCGATGCCCATGCCGATGCAAGCCAGACATAAATACTGCCGCGAGAGTAGCTAGGGGGGGCCATCGCTGAAATCCCGCTTATTTGCCCTTCTTCTTATCCTTCTTCTTCTTTTCGCTGCCTCCCGATGACTCTCCTCCCATGCCTCCCATGCCTCCCATTCCACCCATTCCACCCATTCCACCCATCATATTGGCTAGGTTTCCCATTCCGGGTATTTGCGGCATACCAGGCATCCCCTGCATGTTCTGCATCTCGGCCATGGCGTCTTTCAGAGGGTTATCGCTGACTCCGCCACCGCTGTATGCGGCGGAGTGTATAGGTAGGATCTTGCCGATCTTCCAGCCGCGGGGCGCGGGCGGCGCATCTGGCAGCTTCTCAGGCATCGGGAGCCCTCGAATGCGCAAGCGGTAGGGCGATTGATCATTCGTAGGGTGAGCTTTAAGGTACTGCGCGACAAGGATATAGAGGTGGTGCTCTGCGAAAAATTAGTCATTGGTCTAAAGGCAGTTCCCGACAGGAAACACAGTAAAGCGAGGCCATCAGATGGGCATGCGCACTGTTCTTTATTTGCGAGTTGACCGGCGCCCCGCTCTCATTCTTTAACTGCACACGAACTCGCCCAGGGTTCGCCCAGTCCTTCGGGTGTAGCTTCTCTGGTTCAAATCCGACATGCAGTCCTAGCATCTGTACGGCATCGACAATATCTCTCGCGAGCGGGTTCTCCACGGCAAGCTCTGTCCCGACCTTTCGGCCCTCCGCGCGGGTTCGCGCCTTGTCGAAGTACACCGGATACAAGCATTGGTAGGTCTTGGGAATCTCTCGCTGAGGTTCAGGCGCGGATCTGTTTGGCATCGGCTGGGGAGGGATTGAGGCTGGAGAAATGATGGATTCATTGTTGGAGCGGCTGGGGACCAGGGAGGGAGCGACTTCCTCTGGGTCCGAGTCGGACACTTCTTCAACTTGGGCGTTGCGGGACATGCTTATTTCGAGGCCGGTACTCTGAAGGCCGTGGGAGATGAAAGAGTCGAGGACAGAAGTTACAAGCTTCGTTGCGTGCCACAAAATTGAGGACTCAAAAGGACCAATTATCAAGTCGATAGCGAGTAGTGTTGAAGCCTTGAAGGTGACTTGGTAAAGTGCTAGCTTAGTGTGCGGGAGTTGTGCACTCCGACTATGAAAGCCAGTTATGTAATGGGCTTAGCACAACTCCGAGAATAACGAGCGGGCTTCCATCACCTTCGACTGCTAAGACAGCCACATCTCTTTTCTTTTGCTGATGGCCGCAGTATCTACATTCTAAACACTTACATGGACAGAATGCTGGTATAATGAAATCACAGTGTCTCTCGATATTGCATTAGCCACTAGCCAACCGCGAGGGCTGGCTTCGGGCTGAGGATGATGTCTGCCACCTGCTTGAGCCAGAATCCGGCTTGTGTCTACAATATAATGCGTGGGAGGGCTTCAGTGGGTGCTCCACTACTGCGGATACAGCTATGCAGCCTCAACTGCATCCGAACTTGAAGGATCTCGATCATGGCCACCATTGCCAACCAAATCCCTGTCCTTATCTTAGACGTACATGCAAGTGTGCGTTGTTCTACCCTACAACTTCCATCCTGTTCCAACCTGTTTTATCCAGCAGATGGTTATATAAACTGAATGTTTCTTTGGTTATCGAGATGACTACCCTCGTTCAGCTTCAAGATCGATCCCACATGCCCGAACAAGAGTCTTATTTGATGTGTTGTTTCTGGTCGAACCGAAAAAGAAAATCTTCATTATTGACAAAAGAACGAGCCAGGAAAAATGGCAACTCAGCCACACTCGCAGGGGACGGAGATACCAGTGGCCCTTAGAGCTTTGCTGCTTGGTTCCGAGTGCTTGAAAGACGAGGAAATCAGACTGTACGAGTGCATGAATCTTCTCCACTGCCTTGATGAATTGCACGGGAAAGACAGAATCGAACGTGAAGTCTATGCTAACCCCGTCTAGACCATGATGTGCTTACATGGCTCCAAGATATCAAGTACGAAAACAATTGGTATAGACTAACTAGGCTTTGCTATGATGGCCGAGGAGGATATGTCGATAGCTGAAAAGTAGATCAGCAAATAACAAAGACATGGCGGAATTGGCTCACTACTTCGGGCGACTTCGGGCACATCGGTATGCAATTTCGATCATCATCACCGCGTACATGACGATGCCAGTCTTGCAAAGGATCTGCCTCACGGTATACCTAGACCCTCCCGCCACCAAGCTCATCACTTTACCGACAGGATCTCTCGATTTTCACACTACTAGCCAAAAGATCTCGCAGAGCCCAAACATCCTCCGCTCAGGCCGCATTCTCTATACGCGGCTACATGACATGAGCTGTCTCCCAAATTTCAACCTGCAAAAAAAGCTTGCGCAAAACAGTCCTATTGTTACTCGCGTTCATGCCGAGCTACAAATTGTTGATTTTTAGCGCCGCAAGATGCTTGAGTTTGTTGATGACGACAAATATGTGGGGTGCAGCAAGCTGGCATGTTACTTTTGTTACCAATGGATCAAATCACATCACGGCCGCTTTGAGATACGGGCTGCGCGCAAGAAAGTGATTCTTGGGTGTCGTGGCCCTGACGCTGATGTGGCTGAGGGTCCTAATGGGACAGGCGCAAAAATCCGGAAACCCCTACACGAGTGTTTGATAAAGGAAATCATTCGGAACATTGAAGAGAATGTTTGGAGTGAAGCACTAGACGCTGCAACTGTGCCTCGCCACCTATCCAGTGATGGGTCCAGTCGGGCTCCTAGCGTCATGACTAGACTCTCAATGCTGAGTTAATCGCAAGGCGCAGAAGCTTAGCAAATGTATACCGCAACCTGTATGGAACAACTCCTGCTTTTGCTTATCTTTTATCCAAATTTATGTTTGCCTACGATTTCTAGGACCATCATCGGGTCTACCAGGCATACACCTCGGTAAGTAGAATAGCAACCACTACACCTGGATCAGAAACAGGGAACACCGTTGTAACAGCTCTGCTCTATACATGTTCTTCAAATAGAACTGCCTCTACCACTCAGAAGTAAGATATCATGCTTACTACTAGTCCCATGAAGCTCGCCACCCTTCGGCGAACCCGAATCCTCAGGCAGCCAGGCAGCCTACAAAACCAGGCCACCATCTGTATAGCCCTAACTGACGCCACATGACCAACAACACGATTGCCACTTAAGACGACGCACCATCGGAAAACAGAGCCATGCGATGCACAGCCTCATATTGTATACACCCCGTGATTCCTTGCAGTATCCGGCCAGCATCTCGCCGTCGCGTCCCGGTCCTGGAGCACTATGCCCCAGGCATACCTATGTAGGCAAGTGATGCCTCGCACGGCGTGGCGAGTGAGTCATTGTCAGAGTCAGAGTCAGACTAGGAGAAAAGCCGAGCAGCCAGTCTTATAAAGATAGAATGCTCCGTCCGTGGCCGAGGCCGAATCCCCGCCAGTCAGACCTATCTGTCATCCTGGACACCGGCGTCTCGATTTGCAAGCAGCGCTCTTAGCCAGTCAACAAATTGAGAGCATCGCACCTTCACCCCCTACGCTAGCTAGCCCCGGTGTCTGCCCGAATAGGAACTACGTATTATCTGCCTGAAGGTAACGGGGACAGTTGGGTTGAGCTGTATCGTACCACGTTGGCACGGACACGTCCTTCACTGCTTCGATGACCGATCACCGATCACCGATGACTCAAGGCGGCTTCGAGAAGACCAGTCCAAGGCATGTTTGTTTCTATCACATGATAGGCTAGCAGATATGATCGAGTCACCAGGAGGGCCGGGGTGTTGTGTCGTGATGGAGAAGTTGCAGCACGGGGCTTGGTTGGGTGGCTAGGGTCTGGAACTGGGTACCTAAGGCAGGCAGCCGGGTAGTTGCTCACTGCTTGTAAAATGAATGAAAGAAGACGGCGGACGGGAGAACCGATCATGAGCCCGTTTAGTCAACGGAGTATTTAGCCATGACCTCCTCAGGAGGTTGATACTCCGTTGATGCTCCGTAATCAAACCATGGGGGCGTTGCCTGACGCAGGGTCCCGTCGCTACCTAGGGCTACGATTAGCTCGTTGGTTCACGTGGAGTCAGCCAATGAACTGACTTACAGTTACGAGGATTGATTCCTGCCGAGACAAAACCAAGCAATCAAGACTGAGTGCAATATTATTGTTGATGCTGGAAGCAATAGACCGAAGCAAAGGCTACAGGTTTACATTTGTTGTGGAAGATATTACAGGCAGGCAGGAGTAGGAACATAGCTTGATGCCAGAGATAGACGAAATGAAAATGATGCAGGTACATAAACATGAGGACGTAATGAATAATGGGTGGTTTGTGAAAACGCCCGGGTATATTTCAGGGGAGAGAGCAAAGAGAGAAGAACACCACCTAGTCTGTAAGATAGACCTCGAGAAAACGCCATATTCCTCAGAGCTGTCCCGCGTTCTTGAGATGCAGACCAATTCCATGAAAGCCTCCCATATGACGTTGGAATCCACGAGGTGCGTGTGTCGTATTATGACATGATGAGCAACAACGCCTTTGCAATGCAAGCTCGGCAGAGGAGGGTTTGAGACAAAACGTATCACTTGGAGCAAAAAAACGGAGCATCAGGGGTCGGAGATGAGCAAACGTAAACAACATCCAATCGGCGATCGAGATCACTGAGTGACGCCAACGCTCACAGCGGCTGGCGGCTGGGGGATGACCTGCTGCAAGCCAGCTACGATGCGCTCGAGCTCTTGCAGACGACGGTCTTTCTCTTGGACTTCGCGCCTTAGTCGCTTTAACTCGCCCCGCATGTCCACGCCATTCTCCTCTTCGTCTGGGAACGCGATCGCAGGATCAGTGGTGGGATCAAGATTGTCGAGGGAATCTCGCTTCCGCTTCCCAGGCGTGGCGCCATCGAGATCAGGTGATGGCCCGATCGCTAGATCTGGCGCGTGTCCGTTCTCAGTGTGCATATGGCGCCGGCGAAGATGCTCCTTCAGATTCTCCTGACGCGTAAACCCGTTCCCTGCGCTTCGGTTGCAGTCAGGGTAGGGGCACATGAGCGGTTTCTTGGCGTTGACGTTCTTCTTGTGCACTTCACGTTGATGCCTCAACAGGCCACCCGAGTATGTGAAACCTTGAATCTTGTCGCATCCAGGTTCCATGCATTTGTAGGGACGGTCGTGCTTGTCCATGTGCTTGCTAAGAGAGATAGATCTAGTTAGCCTCTTATTCGCCACAATAACTCCACAACAGACACAGATATTGTACTTACTTCCATTCACAAGGACGTCGAAATGTAGGGGGATTCGGTTGACACTCTGTGTGGTCACAGAAAATCTGTCCGATGGCATTTTTGGGCGGATCGCGCGCTCGCCTCACCGACAGTCGCGGACGAGCCCCTTCCATGAAAGTCGGCGACAATTGATCTTCCATCTTCGAAACAGAGACGAGGGGATCTTGCGCAGCGGCGACGAGGACAGCAGACGGACCCGTAGCACCTTCGCTTCTTGGGCTGGGATAATCAGAGCCGTCGCCCATGTCGTAATTACCGGTAGAACCCCGCCGCGGATTGAGCTGGGGGGGCGCGAGGTATTGCTCCAGTGTTAAGTGGTCGCGAGACGACCAGCGAGAAACAGGGGAAAGAAGAGTTGAAGTGCGGTTGATGTGGGCGATCGGACGAGAAAAAATCGATGGCGAAACGCGTTGGTAGACTTATACTCGGTGGTAAACGAGCTAAGGGCTGAGTAGTTGCGACTGGAAACGGGGGTGCCGATTTTTTCAGGTGCTAACAAGGCAACGAGACGGAAGCGTGTGACTAAGCAGCAGCAGGCTTGGCGGCGCCACTCTCAACAATAATCATCCGGAAGCAACGGATCCCTCGGTTTGTCACTACTGCGGTCTTCCCGGTGCAGTCGCTACAGAGTATTTGTATTTTGTCCCTGTGCGGCGCTGCGGCCATGATTCATTGGCACAGACGCCCTCTGTTTCTATTCTTTGCTATCGTTTAGGCTGCAAATGTGACTCATTTACCCCATCAGGTATCGGGGCCAGCCAAGGCCACCAACGAGAACTTTGCTGCCAGGCCCCTCAGGCATCCATTCCGCCACCCTCGGTGTGAGACACCGGCCAATCAATGGGCCGATCACGTGGACGCAGCCACACCAGCACTGCCAGCATTACAGCAGCCATCACCGCTTCATTGCCAGATCCATAGACATTATGCGCGGTGGATCATGAGCTACGTTGGAGTCTTCTTGGACCTTACCACTTTGGGTCGTTCTTTGTCCTTCCTTAGGTACCCAAGTTCACCGACTCCGGCGGGGGATTCCTGCCTTGTTCGCCCGATGTATGCGGCCAAACCACTAGCACAGCGGGCGCAAGACAAGCCTTAATCAAGGTCAGTGCTGCTTATCAAAGTCCGGAGGCATATACGGTATTCTGTAGAGCCTGGCTCTGAGATAGGACGCCTTGCTTTGATCAGTCCATACCTTCGGAGAAGAATTGCACTGGTCAAGCGACTAGGGCTGTCACTGCATGCCTTCCTGATGCTGGGCCCGCTAGGTGCTGCATATACTTGTTTGGTGCCACTCCTCACCAAACAGCATATTGATGGCATGGTTCAATGACTTGGAAATACCAACGACGCGCGGCATAAGGGTCCTTCGTACAGAGCTGTCAGCTAAAGATAGAAGCGCGGAGAAATTGTCGAGCACTGGCATCTTTCTCATGAGTCCTGAGAGAAACTGCGGTCGAAAACCAAGCAGGCATCTTCATTTCTATACACTATCGTAGATAGTTTCAGCTAAGCAAGAAACATTTGACTGGCAGCAGCATTAAGCTCGGGCGATCACGGCCGAAAAAGGTGGCGCAGCTGCATGTTTACAAGTTCTATGGTTGTTCCACGTCGCTTCGTTGATCCCAGTCATAGGTAGACGATCGGTTACGCGTGCTGCAGGCGAGACTGAAGCCCTGATTTGAGCACAGCTGGCCCTTGCGTGGCTGTGTCGACTCTGGCCTGTCAAACGTGCAGGGCGAGATCGGCTCACCTACATACGCGGGCCTACACCTAGATCGTGGCTAAAGCCCTAATGCAGATCTTGTAAGCGCCACGATAAACATTGATGCCTGACTGGTCTAGACATGGGATAACAAGGGATAGTATTGGTTTTTTACTAAATGACAGAAGTGTTGTTTATTGCCCTATTGGCGTTGCTGGACCTGCTACGAAGAGTTCGATGGCAGACACAACCCCTTGAAAGTAACATGAGGCTTCTGTAACGTCATCGCAACGTCAACGGTCATCATAAACATGTGAATGGGAAGAAAACATAGAACGCAGACGATACAGCTCACCGGAAGTGAGGCTGTGATTTTTGCTTTGCTCGCAGAAGTGCCTTTCAGGGCGGAACCCGGAAGGGCCGGCTGGATGCAAACGTAAGCTGAGAGAAAACTCGAGAAATCCTAGCTGCCATCCCTCAAGGCGAAGTAGACTACTGTAAGCAATCCCGATGTAAAGCGTTCAATCCTCAAGCCCATCCCCGTAGACATCCCGTGACGCAGATGACCGCACCCGGTTTGCTCTGCAGATAATGGCAGCTGTGATGTGATATTATCGATATGACACCGCCGTACGAAGGGACCGATGAAGGCTTCCATTCCGGTGATGCTGATGAGATACTCTGTACAGGTCGTGTTTTGAAACCGCCAAGACGTGCACCACCATCGAAAAACGACCAATGGGTTGAGTGGACGCTCAAGACTCAGACGTCAGCCCCCGTTCAGGATGGCCCATTGACTGCTATGACAGCTGTCCTCCAAGCCGCAGGAAGGATTTCGACCCTGGTGGCAGTTTGGATTATGGAAAATTTCTGAATTCACCCCGCTCAATCATAATTGCCCCCGATCTGACTAGCAAAGGCTGTGGAGACACTTCGAGCGTCATCATCATCGTGGATGTGGCCGGGTATTCCGCGAGTAACACGAATGCTGGCAGAGCTTCCTCCGAAAATGCTATTGTTATCGGGAACACCAGGCTTGTAAGGCTCACGAGCTCCAGATTCAACGTAGCGCTTCAACCTATCGGACTGGCTTAGACTGGGGTGTTTGTTCATGTCATTGATACTCAAGCCAGTGAGGCTGACACCACCATGCTCCGGGCCCTTTCCATCAATGATGCTTCCAGTGACATCAGACTCTGTGGCTGCGATCGATTCCCCAGCAATGCTAGGTGCTCCCTTCCCTCTGTTCCCGTTGGCTCGGCGGCCTCCAGGCAGAGTAGGCCACGAATCTGCAAATTGCTGGAACATAGGGGGGTAGCCAGACGGGATTCCGACGCCACCAAGGGCCGAGGAGTGGACAGACGAGACATCGTCAGGGATATAGCCAACCACAGAGCCAGAGTCATGAAAGTCGTTACGGTGACCGTTCCTCCCATTCATGAATCCGCTAGTTGCATTGGACACATGGTTGTAGGCCATCTGGAACCGCTGAGGACCACGGTAGGCCTGCTTGGGACGGCTGAACTGGATGAGGGATTCCTGGAGGTTAGACAGAGGTCCTTCCACTAAGGTGTGACGTTCCTTGAAGTGCTGCAAGAGACAGTTCCAAAGGGGATGCTTGGAGAGCACCTTAGGGTTACCCAAGATCACCAGACCATATTTGGCACGGGTAAGCGCGACGTTCAAACGGCGAGGGTCACTCAAAAAACCAATGCCTTGGTGGTCGTTGGAGCGGACGCAAGAGAGGATGATGAAATCCTTTTCACGACCCTGGAAAGCATCAACCGATGCGACCTCAATCTCCTTGTAATGCTCCTTCTTGAAAGTACCAGTCGCCTGCATGGAGCTGACAATGTAACTGCGCTGCCCTTCGTAAGGAGTGATGATACCAATCTCTCTTGGGTGCACGCCAGCCTTGAAGAAGCGCGTGACAATCTTCTCCACATTCGCCGCCTCGGTACGGTTAAGGTAAGATGTACCTGATGCCGAGATCTCCTCATTTCCAAGGTTGGACCAGAACATCATGGGGCTGTCCAGAATAGGCCAAGGAAAATCAACCTCCCGGCGGAGACGATCGAAAGATGTGATACCGTTCTGCAGGGATCCCTCATAGAACATGTTCGAGGGAAATTCCGAAAGACATGGGTGCATACGATACTGAACATTCAAACGAATTGGCGAGCATCCCAGAATGACAAGTCGCTCAAAAAGCGACTGGTTGAGACCGGCCTTGGCTGCTTTCTTGTTCATGATAACGGGACCAAGCTGCTGGTGGTCTCCGACAAGAACGACCTGTTTGCATCCTAGTACCAACGGGATCATACACTCAGGTTCGGCAGACTGCGTCGACTCATCGATCAAAACGGTGCGAAACTTGAGCTTTGCAAGGCGAGGGTCGCCGGCACCAACACATGTGCAGCAAATGACGTCGGCGTTGTTCAATATCTCACGCTCCGCCGCCCTAGTGAGTTGCTTCAGGCGCTTCTCATCCTGGCTCGAAAGTTCTCCGAGTTCGCCCTTGAGCTGGTTGAGTTTGATGAGCTCGATGTTGCTATCATTCAGACGGACTTGTTCGTGCAGAGAGAGGAAGCCGACTGGAGACTCAACATCCTCACGGGACTTAGCAGTGACACGGACGGTCTTGAGGCCAGTTCGGTGGATACGCTCGCACAATTGATCAACGGCGACGTTAGAAGGCGCGCAGACTAAAACCTGGCCACCATTGAGTTTGGCAAGGTGGTAAATGATGGTCGCGGAGGTGACTGTCTTTCCAGTTCCGGGAGGGCCCTGAATCAGGCTCAAAGGCCGCTGAAGCACGCTCTTAACTGCATTGATCTGGCTGCCGTTAAGCTCGGGAAGCCCGGGGACGCTGAATTTTTTCGGCATCTGTGTCTTCATTGGCGCAGCCGCAACCTCGTGACCCAGGAGGCGGTGGAAGATGTAGCCCGAGACGCTCATCTCGTCAACAGCGAAGGTCTTCATTGCAAGTTGCATGCGATCGAAAGAGGTCGACTTCCAGACATAATCGGCCATAAAATTGTGCGTGCATTCCGTCGGGACCGATTTGTGATCACCCTTGGCCCGCAATTCAATGGTAACCTCATCAGACTGATTGTTGGGGATTTTAATGACATATCCCACGCCCTCCCACTTGGGCCGAAGTTCGCCACTATACTTCAAGCGCATCTCATCTCCGACGGCCAGTTTCACATCTCCAAGTTCGAGCTTAGGCAGAATGAAACTAGCCAGGTGTTTGTTGTTAAGACCAAGATCCCAGCGGACAATAAGGCCATCCTGCGACTGTGATTCTTTCAGTTTGCGGTCGTAATCCGCTTCAATCTTAACAAGCGGACCGAAGATGTTCTGGTATTGGAACGCATCGTCATAACGCAGAAGGACCGGTGCAGGTTCGTCGTCAACGGCCGTGGCCTTCTCCAGGTCAGCGATTGTTGCCTGAGAGTTCTCTTTCCACAACTCCTCCAGCTTCGCGATCATCTGTGGGCTCAAGTGACGAGCTCGAAGTTGCTCTTGATCGGACGGAGCGGCTACAAGCCAAGTCAGGAATGAGCGATCTTCAATCAAGGGCTGCCAACGCGAGGTATCCCAGTTCATATCCTTAGATGAAGGCATGGCGGCGCAAGGTTGGCGACACAGAAGGACGACGACTGTGTCAGATTTGGCGGGAATGAACCCTAGAAGGAACACGTTCTTGGTTCCACAATTGTAGCATTCCAGAACAGTATCACCGAGCGATGATGCGGGATGCAGCTGGACTTCCTTGTGTCTCGCACGGACCAGATGGTTCACTATATGGGACGAGGAGGTATTGCCACGAGCGCTGCAAAACCATTTGCTGCAAGCTAGACATTTGACAACACTGCTTGGGTTGTGTATACCGCAGTAACTATAGATTAAGATAAGCCAAGTCAGTGACAGTTCCTGATGCAAGCAATAACCTATCATGAAAGATGACAGGTATCTGAACTTACGCGCATGCATGCGGGGCAAGCTCTTTCTCCTCCTCAAACCCACCCGTGAATTTTGCTTTGTTGGCATGCCCGCTAGTTGTGCTTTCCAAATCATCATCGTCAGAGTTATCAGCGCCTTCATCGTCATCATCATGTCTCCTTCGGCGCGGACCTCCAACAGTTCGGTCCAGCTCTGAGTCTGCCCCAGCCGCCTGGTATTCAACAGATGCCGACATCGTAATAAAAGCCGTGCGAGCACTTTTCAAATCGTATGATATGCACAAATGCTTTGCGCAAGGACAATAGATAATCGAAAATCCACGAACACGAGGCGTTTCCGAGCCTGTTCCGTCGCAACTGGAATCTCAGTATATCCACGACAGCGACAAGGTTGATCAAGGTGAGATCTCAATCAGTGAGTGTAAATGAAAGGCGATTCGTGTTATTGTATCGAAGAGAAGGGAAGCCCCTGTGTGTCTTCCACGAAAACCAGTGTGGCACAACAGAGGGGCAGGAATGAGCCTAGATACAGCGACATCTTTAGTATGAGGTCTGCCACACGCAGTAAGGTAAGTACTTACCTGAGAGCTAAGTCTGCACTTCTCCGGACCCCCGAGCCACTGAGCTTCGCAAAAGAAAGAGCAAAGAGATGGGCTATCCTTGGTGGCAGGACAAAGGGTGCACTCTCTTGCCTGGGGACGAGGTGGATTGCGGCTTTATCGGGCAGTTCGCCCACCAAATCCCACAAGTTCGGGTGGCGTTCCAGACCTAAACTGCAGCCGGCAGAAAAAAAGTTGCCCGCTTCACTGCTTCATCCACTGTTTTCACTCTTGTGCCCTTTGTCAAAATGCTTGTACGTTTATTTGCTATTCGCTGGTGGCCCTAGGAAGGGATGCTAACCCTAACGTAAAATATACAGCGCCGTCAAGCCCGCGAACGTCGAGACTATCTCTATCGGAGAGCTCTGCAACTCCGCGATGCTTCGATCGCCGAAAAACGAGCGCAGCTTAAGGAGTCGCTAGCCACCGGGAAACAGCTCGATCCCTCCATCGCAAATGATAAAACTCTTCGGGAAGATTTCAAATACGATGAATCGTTGCCCACGACAGACAAGAAGAGCAAGGACTCCAAGGACTCCGACCTCTTGGACTTGGACGATGAATATGCACTCACCTCTGGCATCGTGGATCCCCGGCCAATTGTCACAACTTCCCGTAACCCTTCGGTGCGCCTAGGAACCTTCGCAAAAGAGATCCGTCTACTTTTACCAACCGCCATCCGTTTGAACCGTGGAAATCTTGTCCTCCCGGATCTCGTCACGAGCGCAACCTCTGCAAGTCTCACCGACATGATTCTTCTGCACGAACACCGTGGTACCCCCACCGCAATGACAATCTCACATCTACCTCACGGACCAACTGCTAGCTTCTCCTTGCACAATGTTGTTCTACGTGCCGACATCCCGAACGCTGCCCGCGGCACAGTTTCAGAGAGTTATCCGCACCTAATCTTCGACGGGTTCAAGACAAAGCTGGGTGCACGTGTGGTCCAGGTCTTGAAGCATCTGTTCCCTCCGCGAGAGCGCGTGGAAACCGGCAAAATCGGAAACCGTGTTGTCACCTTTGTGAACAAGGAGGACAACATTGAGGTTCGGCACCACGTTTTCGTCAAGACTGGATATCAGAATGTCGAATTAGCGGAAGTCGGACCACGTATGACGATGAGGCTGTTCGAGATTCGTGGTGGCTCCCTTGAGAAAGGCTCGAGTGGTGATGTGGAATGGGCTCTTACACAGTACACGAGGACGTCTAAGAAGAAGGATTACCTCTAGACTTTTGGCTCTGTGCAATGTGGATAAACGTCTTAAGATTTGAGAAAAAGTTTGGCCGGCGCATATGGTGTTAGGGAGCAGTCATTAGGCAATCATGGTTACTTTTGTATACCCAACTAGAATAGTTTCGAGGTTTATGCCTGCGTCAAAATTTGAGGCCCTGTGGCATACTTGAAGAAAGAATGCAATGGACATATGGTGCAGAACACGTGGACAACCTGGACGTTTTGATTCCAATGTCAACTAGGCAAAGATGAAAGGATGAGGAATATCCAGAAGTCCAAGCAAAAAAAGAGATATCATCGTCATTTTATACCGCAAGCATGGTATTCAAGATATCGCATAGGTTTCAATGGTTTTGCTGAAAAAGCTGCTTTGGTCGTAGGGCGTAGCGTTCGAGACTATATCTTTCCATCGCGAAATAGACTCGCCAAGGATGAGGCAGGCGCATAGTCGTACCACCACCAACCTTTGTGCGGTGGCTCTATATTCCCATTTTCATCTTTCTTAGGATCCAATGCTTCTTCATTCAATCTGTCTTCCCATTTCTTGCCCGACTGTTCCTTGAAAAAGGTCTTGAATGCTGTTAGGGCAGTATCAAGGTCGCTACCGAGAGGAGCAAGGAAGTCGGTCTTTGCTGGTCCTCCGCGCAGTCCGCGAGTAAGTCTGATGTGCGTCGCGTATTTGTGGGGGATTTCAAGGGTTTCGTAGATCTGTTTTGCGGTTGTCAGCTCGGTTCGAAACGAAGAGGAGGTCCAGATGGAGCTGGCTAGACTAACCCTAAGTTGCACCGTGTGTCTAGCCCCTTGGGTAGTTTCTGAAGGCCTGACCAGCGTTGCACTGTAAGTTGTCAAGTCGTCCGCTTCGTAGATACAGTGGCTTTCGGCGATGGACATGGCCTTGGGAGTGCGACGCTTAGTGTCGAATGGATCCTGTGATTTGGCTTGCATTTAGTTAGCTTCGTATGGAAGGTTGCAGGAGTGCATATAGTCAAAAGGATGCAACACGGCAGATAGGCAACGACTTACCAGGAGCCTTCTTCTTTCTCTTCTTTTTGGCTGCCGCAAGTTTCGCCTTCTTCTCCTTTGCTGTTGCGCCGCTCTTCTTCCGACTGTCCTGTGCCTGAGCTTCCCCCGCCTCACCTGCCCCCGACTGGGGTTTCGGAGCGGATGCACTCTTAGTTTGTCCTTTTTTTGTCTGAGACCTCTGGACAACGCCTTTCTTCTTCTCGTTCTTCAGGATGTTTGCCCATAGGTACTCTTTCGTACGTCGAGGCGTACGGCTCTTCGAGAGCAACGAATCCGCAATCCAGTCGTACGAGACAATTCTGACAGTTTTCAACTGTTTCGCTTCGACCACTACAAAGAACTCACTGTTAGTAGGTATAAATTGACAGAAGGGTGTATTGGGTATAGTTCAGCTTATACCAGCCGGAACATCTTTCGTGTAAGCATCCCTCGTTGCGATGAGATGAGTTAATCCGTCGACGACGTCGTAGGAGTAAGTTCCTCCGTTTGCAGTGACCCATCTTTGAATCTTAGTAGTGTCCTTCCCGAAGTTGCCTACGATGGAGGCGTGGACTCTTTGGAACGTTTTCCCCATTGTGGGAAGGTGGAAGGAAAAGAATTGGCTGGATGAGAAGGGTATAGAACTAAGGCGTGTAGCGGGCTGAGTATTCGGGGTTGGACTTTAGGAAAAGGGGAGTGACAATTTGAGCTGGGAGGCTTCCGAAGGCGTGGCGCATTTTACGAGATAGGATTGAAGCAAGTGGTAGTAAAGTACTGAGGTGAAAGCTTAGTCGCTGAACCGAAACGATGCGGACAAGGGAGGAAAGGTGGATAAACAAGTATACAGCAGGGTGAGTACGGAGATATAAAATAGGAAGGTCTGATCAGCCAGCTAAGATTTAATGCAAAAGTGAGATACGTTGGAGAAGTGAAGGCAGAAGGGAGAAGGTACTAAGATAGACGTCTAGACATGGACCCAGCAGTTCAGAAGAGGTAAGTGGGTTAGTTGAAGGGTGACCGAAATATATCCAACAAGATTTACTCGTCAGTGCCCTCTGGTGAGTTCAATTGAAGACTCAAAAGAAAGTGCCAGGGATAGGGCTAACCTTTGCGCCGAGATAAACTGAAAGTGAGCTTTAGATGAGATAAGAAGAGGGACCCCGAAATACATTTTTTGCTGCATATGAACACTGAGCCTAATATATCACTAAGAGAGAGTCTTCGCTGCTTTAACAAAGGCCCGTATCTTGTCGAGATCCTGAGCACCATCTGACTCGACTCCGGAGCTGACATCCACACCGACCACCTTATGGCCGGACTCGCCAAGCTGTTCAATGATTTCAGCAACGTTAGTCGGATTTAAACCACCTGCTAAAATAACCCGCAATCCAGCGTCAGAGTTCAGGATTTGTTTGACGCGGGATTGATCGAGAATCTCCCCAGACCCCCCTGCCCCAGAATCCAACAATGGCAGCGTGTGATATGCCCTTCGAGCGATGCCAAAATCATCGAGGCCAAACTTCCGAATGACGGGAACCGGAATTAATCTTGACCATTCAAGGGGTTCAGACCCATGTAACTGGACCACATCAAGTCCCAGCTTTTGTTGCTGAGCTATGACATATGAGAGTGGCTGGTTCAGGAATACGCCCACTAGTAGAGCGCGGGTGGGGTGGCGTAAAATGTTCGCTGAATGATCGAAATAGTCAACAGAAGTCGCGTTTGTGTCTTCTTGTGAAACTTCCGAGGAATAAGGAGTGGGACGCGGGGTTGACTTTATCACTTTCGAGATGCGTAACGCAACATCATCGGAAACAGTACGCTTACGGCCTTGAACGAGGATGATGCCAACCAGATCCGCGCCTGCTTCAATAGCCGCGCGCGCACCGTCTTCAGTCCGTGTACCACAAATCTTAACCAATGGAGAGCTTCGCGACTGCAGAGGAAGCTTCTTCGAGCTTCCTCCGAGAAGCTCAGCAACAAAAGCAGCAGTGTCCGACGCACGCATGAGGGCTTCGCCGACAAGGATAGCTTTCACGCCATCCTTCTGGTAAGCTTCTACATCCTTGGGGCCGGAAATACCACTGAGTGCACAGACGATAGTGCTTTCGGGCACCTGGTCCATGAGCCGGCTAGTGGTGCCAAGGTCAACTTCGAAGCTGGTTAGGTCTCGGTTGTTAACGCCAATGACTTGAGCGCCGAGGTCAACCGCAATCTTCATCTCTTCTGGAGTGTTGACTTCGACCAGAGGTTCCATTCCAAGGCTCTGAGAGTAACGATAAAGTCTTGTGAGTAGCTCGATGTCAAGCATCTTCACGATGAGCAGTACGGTATCTGCACCCGCAAGGCGAGCTTCCAGAATCTGATACTCATTGAAAACGAACTCTTTCCTCAGGATAGCGGGCCGATGGGTCACTCCCTCTAGACTTGCACGCACAGCGCGGAGGTCATCGATACTGCCCTTGAACCATTCGGGTTCAGTAAGCACCGAGATAACACTGGCGCCAGCCTTAGCGTACTGTCGGGCTTGTGCAGGGGCGCAGGCATGCTCTGCAATTAGCCCCTTCGACGGAGATGCGCGCTTTATTTCCGCCATCAAAGACAAAGGGTATGCTGATTGCCTGAGGCGATCGGGAAACGAGATTTGCGGCGGGGCAACATTGAGTTCGTAGGCAGCCTGGAGATCAGAGGGGCGTTGCGACGGAATAAGCTTCTGTTTGGCGACAGCCGCCTTTCGGTGGTCGTATATTTTCTCCAAGATTGACACTTTCTTGATCGCCTTAGGGGGGCTGGGAGCGGCCGCGGTGAAATTGTCCTCTTGAATAATGTCCTTCCCATTGCCTTCCCAGGTTCCAGCAGTAAGCTTCAGAAAGTTCCTAAACATTGTCTGACCGTGTTCCGTAAGAATACTTTCAGGGTGGAATTGAACGCCTTCAATCGCAAATTGCTTGTGTCGCACGCCCATAATGACAGTCTTGTCCGCATCCTCACCCAACTGAGCGTAAGAGCTCACTTCCAAGCATTCAGGTACGGTAGAATGTGTTCCTGCGAGAGAGTGGTATCTGGTAATGACAACGGAAGGGGGAAGGTCCTCGTAAGCACCTTTTCCGTCGTGTTTCAAGACCGAGGTCTTGCCGTGCAAGATCTCTCCCGTAACGTCGACTTTGCCGCCGAACGAGTGGATGATGCACTGCTGGCCCATACACACACCGAAAATGGGTATCTTGCCTGCGAAATGCTGGATTACAGTATTGCTAATACCCGCGTCGGACTTTGGGTGGCCCGGGCCAGGACTGATAACCAGTTGCGTCGGCTTTTTGGCAATCAGGTCCTCCAAAGAGATTTCATCGTTGCGGACAACCGTGACGGTTGCGCCCTCAAGTACCAAGTACTGATAGACATTCCAGGTGAAAGAGTCGTAGTTGTCAATTAGGATGACATTCGTAGCGGTGTCGAGTCGTGCCGCCTTGGTGGGATGGTGCGGGGAGTGGTCGACGAGCGCGGAATCTGCCATTGTTTGAGTCTTGAGAATGGTGGGTAAGTAAGATTGAGCGGCAGATGAAGGGCGATGAAAAGAGATGGGAAAGCTGAAAGGCCCCTGACATACCTTACTTGCCAGCAGACCAAGTCACCGAATGTGCAGCAGCCAAAGGTCCTGGTCCCTGTCTGTTGAAAGAGTCACTCCGAGCGCCGCCACTATTGGTGGGGCCGGGCCAATCAGTTTCCTAAACGGACCATCTTGTCAAACGACACAAATTTTGTGCTCACCGCCCGAACGCTAAGCCCAGATAGGTATTCATTGTTGACCTCTAGCCAAGCCCCAAAAAGTACTCCTTCGATATCATCTCTGTCGAGCTCCAGTCTAACGCGCTTTCGCCGGTTCCAGGCATACGGAGTCTTCCAAACTCCTTCCGCTTGCTTTAGCCATTGCTTACCTATAATGATATAGCTGTGCCGCCAATGGCTCCCGTCTCGGAAGCCTATTTCCCGTCCCTGGACAAGTGCTTCTCCGGGGACATTCAGCTTTTGTACGGGCGCATTCGCTTTACCTTGAGGCTTAGCTGCTGACATTGCTCTACTTGCAGGTCATGGAAGAGAGTCTTTCTTTACACCTGCGACTCCGAAAGCATCACCGATGATACCCGCGTTTTTGAGTCGTTTCTGTCACACCCCGATAGCGCCCAGCTGCTTCTGAACCGCGGCAACGTCTTTCCTTCGCCATCTTCCAAAACGAAATCCGAATTCGAGACGAAAACGGCGGCGATTCATGCGGAAACTAATACGCAGGGACCTTACGACTTGGGGGAGATTAAAGCTGATGCTCTTTGGCTGAGTGAAAAGGCCGGGATCGATGAGGTCAACGCGCTTCGGATCGCGGTCTTGGAATGGCAAACTCGCTCCGCTTCGCGCCTCCTAGGCCGACTCGCAGATGAGGAAGCTACTAGCTTAAAAGGCGCAGCGGGAGTTGATACTTTCCGTGTGTCACTCGCAGGCCCGAGTTTTGCTGAGATCTTCAATACCAAACAGGGTGATGCGAACAGCGCGGCGGAATTTGACTCGGTGAACAAGAGGCGCATGCGTCTTAAGGAATTTTATCTGTCTGAACGAAGCCATATCGTTAAGACTACCAGCAAGCTTTTGACTTTGTTTCTGGACAGCGACAGTCAAGCCACTGCGCCTCAGCAACAGCCAGATTGGTCCAGTAGCCTCCGCAGACTGGGCGCATTGATCTTCAAAAATCAAGTAACTGGGAAAGACTGGCTTGTGTTCGCCGAAGAGTGCATCAAAGGTGTGCAGGTGCGCCTCGAGGCCCTCGATGGCCAAGGTGGCTGGCTGGGCGCCGCTGAGAGCAGCGAGGAAATCGAGAACTTATGGAGAACAATCGTGGTCGAAGAAGTGTTGCATCTGCTTCAGAGTCTGTTTATACAGCTTCAAACCTCAGCAGAAATTCCTCCTGCGGACCTTCTCCTATCTTGGCTCCGTCTAATGGTTGACAATATGTTCCTTGAGTCCCTCCAGGTTGTGAGTTATGCCCTAATTCTGTATACCGTCAAATGCTAACTATAAAAGCCATGTGACAATCCTCTAGAACTTCTGCTACCCCTCCAAGGTTTTGTGTGCTTGATCACCCTGGCATTCTTGAAGCTTTCTCTTTCTATCCCTGCCATTATCGATACAACCCAGACGAAGGATAAGGCGTCTCAACTACCTTATTATCTATCCAACGACATTGGACAAATCAACGAACTATTCACAACAGTTGGTCTTGAGTCAAGAACTGCAAGTCCAGCAGCGTTCTCATGGGGTCTTATCCTACATACTATGGGAGAGCTAGCTCTTCGTAAAAAAGAGAACCGCGAGTTGGAGCAATTTCGAACTGCCGTGGACTCCTTTCAATCAAACACACCGCATGCGAACAGTGGTCGTGGCGCTGAACTATCCCTATATGAAGAGCTCCTCGAAGTTGCTCGCACGCCACGCTATAGTGTTGATGAGTCAATCGCACTTCTCACTTCGGATGCGATGAAGAACATTGCGTTTGACACCATTATCGTTCTAGCCCAAAAGATCGGCCCGTCGTCGGCTGTCGATGATGTAGTCATCAATCGCTGGGCTCGCACAACCCTGCTGGATCTCATTCGGTCTATGATGATGTACATGGATTATTCTCCAGAACTTGTTCATTCTGTCTTGACCATCCTAGCTGGACCCCTGTCCAACTCGTCGTGGCCTTTGGCCACGTCCTTGGTTTCGTCGAAAGATCCACGAGTTGTCTTCATGAAAGACGAGCATTTCATGACCAACATCCTGCGAGTTGCGCGCTCAAGGTTTCCTTATGAGACAGTGCCTTTCTTGAAGCTGTGTCGTGCTTTGCTTAGCGCCGATCTAGTCAATGAAGAGGGATTTCCTCAAATACTATATGAGCTGGAAAACATGGAATCCTTCACTCAAGTCATCCCGGACCATTTTCAAGGATATGAAACCATTCGGGAGGACGAAGACGCCAATTTTGTTAGCCTCCTTGAGCCTTTACCAATGATTGAATCCACCCTACAAAAACAGACACAGCGCCAACAGATTGGGAGTACTGCTCTCATTGTTACCAGCTCATCGGAGCTCCCCACAGCAACAGTGGGTCAGATAGTCTCTGAGTCTCGGCCTGCAGTCGTGATGTGGCACCACCGGTATTCCTGCTTGAGCTACCTTGGCAGCCGGCTAGAGGAGTGGAGTGCGAATGGCGGGTTCTCAGAAGAGTTTGGGGATGATTGTGTTGCAGAAGCGATTTGGCTGTTTACTGATCTTATCTTTGCATCCACATCCACAAGTGACCAGACACAGAGCAATGATTGGTCCGCCGCGAAGAGTATACTTGAAATGGCCAGCGATGGTCTTTCTAGCCAAACCGACATCATTGGGCTAATTTTTGACATTTTCGAGCGCAATCTGCAGACTGTCAGCTCCAGAAATGCCTCGGAAGGCGTAGCAGACTCGGCAGTTGCTTGTATGCACTTCATCCGCGCACTCATCGCGGTACTCCCAAACCGGGTGTGGCCGTTGCTGTCTCGAAGCCGTCTTCTTGGGGCGGATGGCAAAGGCGGCATGATGACTGCAATCATATCGGCCACAGAGGTCACCTCCGGGGAATACCCGTTTCTTCTGGCCTCTGTTCATTTATTTGAAGCTGTTGTTGACGACGCAATGTCGCGTGCTGTTCTGAGGCGTTGTCCAGCTAGGAAAGCAGGAGATGCTTCGGACTGGACTTCGGGGGTTCCATCACATATCATGAGAGGCATTCTGCTCAACTATGTTCGAATAATGGTTGAGGTGTATAACAGCAACGGCAACTGGAGATTCAACGCTCCTGAGAAGAAGTTTGAGATCACCACCGCGATTGCAAAGGTGCTTGAACGAATTATCTACTATGCTTTTGGTACAAATGAGGCTGCCAGCGCCAAAATGGACTCAAAACTCACTGGCGTCTTTTCATCTTCGGGCACATACATCCTAGACGCCCTCCGACCACAGTCTGCGGCCGATTTGCCATTCAATCCCATTCTCCGGCTCATCGTTGACGGTCTACAAACCCCTCCCACATTGTATCTCCGTTTGTTGAACCTGGTTGAGAAACAAGTTATTTCAACACTGGAGCTCTCAGCAAGGCTATTACAGGCAGCTCAGCTAGCCGATTTGCCGCCATCACTACTCGAGGAGCAGCTGTTCAAAGCCACACCAGTCCTCGTGAAACTATATGCGCTCCATGGCCCCTACCAACTTCCTATACTTTCGCTGCTAAACACTCTGGTTACTACTGCTGCGTTAGACTCTAACAACGAGCCACCGTCGCTAGTTGGTCATCTGGGGGCGGAGTCGTCCTGTCTTTTCCTTGACGTCCTGTCTCGATTTGATAAGCCTATCAGCGACTCGGCCCTACAATTATCTGTGTGGCGCTTGCTGACAACCCTAGTCAGTAAACGGCAACAATGGCTGGCAGTCTATATCCTCACCGGCTCTTCTCCCCGTGAATCCTTGAGGAAAACAGAAAAATCCTCAACGCGGGGCACACCTTTCTTACGAATGGCCCTCGACAAGCTCTCGAGCATCGACAAAATCTCTCCCCAGATTGCCCTCGCACTTCTCGACTTTGTTTCCAACGCTCAAGAACACTGGCCTTGGGCAACCCCGGAGCTGAGGAAGCATGCCAACTTCTTCACGAGTCTCGTGAATTACGTCTCCAAGCTAAATATATCGTCGCTTCCGGGTGTTGACCAGATCTTCGTCACCCGGATAGCTGCTGTTGTCGCCGATCTTTGCGCTGTCTATCTACACTCAGCCAAAGAAGCGAAGGACAAGGCCTTTTACAAAACTCTGTTTCCACTAGTATCCTGGTATGCACAGGATGCTGTTATTGTCTCTGGCTATAATCAATCCTTGCACTCTAATCTCAAGAGAAACTTTGAGAGCAGGTACCCGGGGTGTAAACTTGACGACTTCAAGAGGGCGCCATTGCAGCCTCGTACTCTAGGGCGAGAGTACTACTACGATGTACACCTGGGTAAAAAGCTTCTTTCCTATGACTTTGCATGGAAAGGATCCAAAAATCAAGGCTTTGCTGAAGAATTTGAGCGCGCCAACCTCAATCTGTCTCTCGTTGAGGCCCAAGTGGTATGTACAGCTCGTATCCTAAGTTTCCTGGATAACATCTAACAACATCGACTCCACAGAGCCTCCTGCACAGTTGGAAGTTTTTCGCCATTGAACACTGCGCAGACTTCATTTCGGAGGGCGAAATTCAGAAGACGATGGCTTGCGTTGTTCGGAGCTGCTTGGAGGAAAACACGAAAGGAGTCCCGCAGGAGGCTATTTTCGAGCGGATTCAGCAAACAAGAGTCGACTTTGCACAGAACCTTTTGCAACGCCTGGTGGAAAAGGGATCGAAAGGCGCTGAGTTTTCCGAATTGCTGAAGGAGGTTTGGAAGTGTTTGCGAACTCGCCGGCCCACGTACGAAGACGCCCTGATCAACGACGATTCCGAATACTACCGATCACTCTTGAACACCCTTTTCTTAGCTCTACAATTCCACCTTGACGGCAGCTCGAGAACCGCGCCCGAGGTGCACACCAAGAAGGCAGAATTATCATCCGACTTAGGAATCGTCGTTGAGATTATCAAGGTTGTGGTCGCACAGGGTTTCAGGTCATTAACATCATATCTCCATGATCAACCTGAGAAGTGCACACCAAAGGACTTTGCCATCATCACCGCTATCCTGCAGAGTTCGCTCCAGGTGAAAAATGCCCATCGCCTCTACGAGCACATTGTATACCACATCGCGGACAACGATACAGTACGATACGCAACATCATTGTTCTCATGGTCCGATCAATTGGCTGTTGCAGGTGATCCTGTCTATGGAGAACTCAGCATCTCTTTCCTCGCTAAATTATCCACCATACCTATGTTGGCAGAGCACCTTGCCGTGGAAGTGGTCCTGACCCAGCTCTCCAACTCCCGCTTGGTCAATGTGCTCCGACAGCCCAAAGGGTTTGGTCCATTCGACCCTATCCCGAGAATATACGCCATGTGGACTGGCGGCATCCTCCCCTTATGTCTGAACCTCCTCCACCATGTCCTCCGCACAGCGCCCGAGGTTGCGGCCTTCCTCAATCAATTTGAGGGCCAACTCACACGGGCAGCGTCGTCTTTCGCGTCTGCGCGCACGGCAATCTCATCATCTGCTCACAGAATCAGCCTCAGCATGGCATCGGAAGCTTACTCCCTCGCTCTTATCTCATTTATTCTAGGTCGTCTGCGTGAAGCAGGATCGAGTATTGGCGTGGATGCGCAAGCCATTCAGGAACTTAAGTGGGACAAGGCGCAGGTCAAAGAAGACATAGAGGAGCTGATCGAACGCCGGGCCAATCTCCGGCTGCGCATTGTCGCTACGAATGAGAAGGAGGTGGAAATGGTCCGACAGAAGCCCGTCAATGCGACATCTGGGGCTGAGAGCCGGCTGGAGGAGAAGATCGTGAGCGAGCTCAAGGCGACATTGACTTGCTTGGGAGAAGAGTCGTGATCATGTCAAAATTATGGATTTTCTTTTTCAGGCATTGGTGGCGTATGTATGCAATCGTTGTCTAGGTATACAAGCCGTCTCTAGCTTAGTTGGTATCTGCGTGCATTTAGAGTTACATACAACTGGTGATTACCATCCGTTTTAAGGAAGTTACAACTCTTGGCATCTATATAATTAATATCTTGAATCGTCGTACAACTCCGTTTTCTCTCCTTCTGTTTGAGGCCATTTCCATGCATAGACCACAAGCAAACACACCATTTACTGAGGCTATATAACTTATACTAATTTATCAACAATCTACGCGACTCCAACCAACAATTCATTGCGCAATGCACATCCGAGGTCAGAAAGATGGGCCTCGGGATCGACACCAGTCGCGCAAGCTGATTGGGTCTCTCGGATAATCCGTTCAATGCGGGGACCTCAGCTCTGGGGTGCGGTTATTCTGACAAAGATTCCACATTTTTAGTTATAATTATTAGCATGGGAGAACTCCTACTAGTACACAGATTTGTATTAGAATTAGTATAAGAGCCTATATACTAGTATTAAAATTTTTTAAGTTAAACTCTAAAAATTAGTTAGTTAGTTAGTTAGTTAAAATAATAAAAATATTTATATATAACCC